>CM067299.1:102607059-102642059 GCA_034231615.1 Meghimatium bilineatum
ACACCCATCAGCGTTGGCTACATGTCATTCAGTGAGGACCCCCGTTACAGTGTTGAACACGACAACGGAGGGACTAAGTGGAATCTCATAATTCGTGATGCCCAGGTCAAGGATTCTGGTGTCTACGAGTGTCAGGTCAGTTCACGAATGAGACACCTCAGGCACCACGTAACACTGATGGTCATAGGTAAGACATTTTCTTAAGCATATGCACCATAACTCTTATCATCGTTCTGATCGTTTTTATCACAATCTGTATCATCCTAGTCAACATGTTTTCTGTACATAATCTGTAGAATTTACGGCATCTAAAACATACAGCAGTAACATATTCATGTTGAGATGTACATAGTTCGGTAGACAATAGAGCAATGCTTTTGTGTTAGCGGTTTCTCCATCTTTCAAGCCCATCATTCATCTCTACTCTCATTGTAACGTTTTCTCTTCTCTTTAGTACATCACATAGTTCTTAGTGTATGTGTGTGTGTGTGTGTCTTATGTGACGTATTCTCTCCATAACGTTGTCTTCCTAATGAAACTACATGAACCATTTTCTGTCTTGGACCGTGCGGCTTGCATTTTCCATTGACGTATTAATGTTATCGTTAATATTATCAAAGAAAAACAATTTCTCTAACATCAATGATAACAATAGTACACATAACATATTTCAATGATAACAGTACTGCAAGAAACACATTACAATGACAACAGCAGTGCACGTAACAAACTTCAATATTTGTATTACACGTAACAAATTTCAATAACAACAGCACTGTAATTTCCAAATTTTAATAATACCAGTATTTTGGTGTGTATTTCGTATTCACTGAGTCCTGCTGAAATAACCGTTGACGGTATGACGTAACACACTTCAATGATAATAGAAACACATCTCAATGACAATAGCAGTGTTCGCAACAAAATTCAATAATAATTGATTATTAAATACACCATATCATTACATAGCAGTTTATAAATATTACTATTTAACTAGTTTCCGATGATGGATTTTTGTGAAACTGGAGAATGACTAAAATCCATTGTAAATGGAGCCGTGCATTCTAAAGGTTAATGGTATTTCTGACATGACCTAAAATGTGTTATTCTGTAAGAATGACAAGTCACTAAAAGCCTAGTTGTTTACACTGGTCGTTTTCATAAAATAGCAGTGACCCCAGGTTGTATCAAAGAATACACAATATCTCCAGTGACGGCAATCCCGAGGGATCAGGTCGCTAGAGGTTTTAGTTGCATGCAGGGGGAGAAGATAGTTTCTTGCTTCTTTACAACAAACGACAGAAGTTAAAGACATTATGAGAAAAACATGACTATACGAATAATACACCGCTTTGTAATAACTCGGTCTGAAAAGCGTGGAAAGAACATCAACACTGCTGTGACATGCATGTCACAAGAGGCAGCTAAGGAGGTTTAGCGGTGAGTTTGGCTGTGTGGATGCTCAAAGATATTCAGAAGCACTGCTGTAGCCGAATGTTTTAGACCGAAACTCGCATACATCACAGCTAATCTGTCAACAATGTCACAGCGCATTGCCATTCATGACACTTCCTTGTGCTAATCTGCAGGAGTTTGAGAACGAAAGCAGAAAACATTCTGAAAACAAGACGAACTGAATAATACACGTTATTGAACGTTGATACTCTAGCGGAGTGTTAGAAATACCACGGATAGCTAAAATAAATGATGCGGATGCCTTGAGCAACGTCAATTATAGAAAGACAATTAAGAAAATCAATATAAAGCAACGGGAGATAAGATAGTGTAGAATAGAGAACATATGAATCTCTGGAATGAAATCATGATAAGAATGAAAAAAGAGCAATACAGAAGTATAAAATTGAAGGGATAAATAAATAGATTTAAACACCATTTTATAGCAGAAAAAATTAACACTGTTAAAAAATGCAGTTTGTGGAGGTTAATGAGCAAGTACGCTAGCCGTTCCAACTTGTGTAGATCACGCGATAAATTATATATTTGTGGGTTAGCTATTGTGGGATACCAGATTCTTCTCTCTATTCATGTGTAGGTCCGTTAATTAATCGGTTAGATTTGACCTTATCTGATGTGTAAGCAGTAATAGGGATCACAGCACCAACGCCAGCTCTTTCCTGGGATATATAGATACTCGCATATACATATGACCTATGTATTCGTGTTTATTCTATACATTCTATAAAGTCCCCAAAATACTCATTACCAGTGTTCAACAGTGGATCTTTCAGTTCTGAGGCCATGCTCTACACTTTTCCTAAAGTCACATATTACTATTTAATCGATAAATTACCTCAAAGTTTCCGTGAAATGCCTTCAAATTAAAAGTGACGTGTCCCTAATATAATAAATTTGACAACTGCTTACAGCCGACTCTATAATTTTGCTTGTACTATCTCCTGTTTTTGGAGATATCTGAAAAACATTAATTTTATTACTTACAAGTTGTAAGCGGCTCTAAATGATGCGTATACAAAACTATAATTTTACATAGAAAAAAAAACGCCTTTTGGACTTTTCTTTTTTCCATGTACTTTGAGTTATTACAAAGATATTAAAGCTGGCTCGATGTATACATTTTAATTATGACTGATATAATTTTATAATTCAGCTTTTCATTTTCTAAGAGATATACTGGCGTGTAAACTTGTAAACAATGATTGTCTTGTCCTAGCCAATAATGCAGTGGAGCGTCGTGGGGAGCCTAAGTCTTCCATCTTTAGCTAACTGTGTTGCGTTTGTTGCTGTGATGTCACGTTCTTGTAGTATGTTTCTGATGTTAGCAATGCATCGATCTCTTGGTCTTTCTATTGATCTGTATCCAGAAATTATGTTGCTGTATGCTATAGATATGTAGATGATACTGTTTTGGTAGCAGAAAGTCAAAGTCAAGAACATCTCGTAGATCTGTTAAACTGGACGATGATAGAAAGTGATTAAAAAGGTCTTAGTTTAAAAAAGTCAGAAACAATGATAATATCAGGAAATAGTACCCCACCAAATAGTAAAATAGTATTAAATGAGAAAAAACTTAAAGCAGGTGAATAGTTTCAAATATTTAGGAACATTAATAACTTCAGATGGTAAAACAAGACCGAATTTATAAGCAGAATAGGACAAGCAAAAGCAGCATTTCATAAAATGAAAAAAAAATCATGCGCAACAAGTTCATATCGATGGATACTAGGAATCGTGTCCTTAAATGCTACATTGAACTAGTGCTACTCTATGGAAGTGAAGAAGCATGGACAATAAATAAGACATAAAAATCATTGGAGGCAGCTGAAATGTAGTTTATTCGAAGAATGTTACGCATTACTTGGAGGGCGAAGCTTACTAATGAAGAATGTTTTAGAATGATGGATGTGAAATGATGCATTATTGATAATATACGAAAAAGACAGACAACATTTATTGGGAACATAATGAGAAGAGGAGGCATCGAGAATGTAGTGATAACAGGAAAGATAGAAGGGAAAAGATCAAGGGGAAGTTCCAGAGAAAAGATATTGGACAGTTTGACTAAATGGCTTCGATTGACGACACCAACAGAGATGATGGCATATATAAGAGATCGATGTACATGGAGAAATATGATCGCCAATGTCATTCAGTACGATCCTTGATGATGATGATGATGATGATGTTAGGCTATCCGGTTCCATTCTCGTAGGGTGAACGAAAAATTTGATCAGCTGTCTATCTGTGTATTTTATGTATGTAATAGTTCATATACAATGTCTTATGTTTTCATATCTTACTAGATCTATTCTATTAATACTGATGCTTACATTGCTTAAATGGACGCCGCGACACTATATGAACTTTCTCTAACGTTATTGACTTTGATAGTGATCTATGTATTAGACACCGGTTTTTGACATGCAAGAATATGCTATGGTATGTAAAACCTCACCGCAAATGTTGAATATAAACACATCTATCGCTGGGAGTTCATTTACAATAATATGCATTTTCTTAAAGAGTATTTACACTGATTAAAACGTGTTAAACTATTTCATAATCTTCCCAACACACATTTCTTATGACTAGAAAATACATGTACAGTTAGAAATCTCAGTGATATGAAACCATTTAAAATATAACATTACTAAATATAAGGAATCTTCTTGAAGATTACTTCGGTAAATTCTCTATAACTGTTCATCATATACAAGGGAACAAATATTATTAATTAGGTTGGTTGTTTTCAGTAAAACATCGAGAAAAGAGCAGTAATAACTTCTTTCTATGCTGTGCGATTCTCTATATGATGATGTAGTTCTTCAGTGTTTCATATGCCCAATATTGAAATTTTATTAGTATAGAGTTGATCTAGTGCTTAAGTATTTATCATGCCCAATATTGAATAGAATCGCTGTCGTTCTTAAGTATTTCTTATGTCCAATAGTGAACTTTTATTAGTATAGAGTTGCTCTAGTTCTTAACTATTTACCATGCCCAATATTGAATAGAGTTGCTCTAGTTCTTAACTATTTACCATGCCCAATATTGAATAGAGTTGCTCTAGTTCTTAACTATTTACCATGCCCAATATTGAATAGAATTAGAGTTACGCTAGTTCTTAAGTATTTACCATGCCCAATATTGAATAGAGTTGCTGTCATTCTTAAGTATTTTGTTATGCTCAAAATTAAACATTTATTAGTATAGAGTTGCTCTAGTTCTTAAGTATTTCTTATGCCCAATATTGAACTTTTATTATAGATTTGCTTTAGTTCTTAAGTATATCTTATGCAGCATACTGATCGTTCAAAAGTATACTTAGTACAATTGCGTAGTTCTTAAGTATGTCATATGCACAGTATTGATCTTTCATGTATACTTAGTATAGTTTCTCTAGTTCTTAAATATTTCATATGCACAACACCGATCTTTCATTAGTATGATGATGATGATGATGATGAAATAATCCGTGTAGCTGTCAGCAAATACCTCTTGACAGCCCGTTATCGTTTATACAAATGCATATGTGTTAGTTATTAGCTCAGGTGACACCCTGACTCGCGTAAAAAGAGATTTTCCAAGGGAAGCCCACGGATGCATATCTAGTCTCCCAAGGTTGCATTACAGTGTGCTAGTATCCCATGATTATCTTCTTCCAGGAACATAGTACACACGTCTGGGCAAAGGACATAACACACATCTTTCTTCTGTCACATTCGTTGACTCATCAATGTGTTGTCATATATAGTACTACACTCACCTAGGAGTCTGCCACTAAAAGACAGAGGTGAAAGTTCAGATGATATGAATTTCTTCGTTATCCATGGGGGGTGATAGAAAACAGGAGTAGGAAATTGAGACAGGATGTGACAATGGCTGTTTTTTTCCACTGGTAACAGATTGTAAGCTTATCCCCCAACTTTCCTTAGTCGTTTCCATGTCTAAAAAGAAGACAGCGACCCTATTATTTGTACCCTGAAAAGAAATTCCAGATCCCAGTTGCTACATGGGCGGTCTCAATAGTATAGACGTGCCTAATTGTGTATACACTAGTATTATTTACATATTTTGTGTCAATTCTGTATGAATTGAAATGGTCTGAAAGAAACTACACCGATATTGAATTGAATTTCGACGCTAATAGCTATAATTGTCTCTGTTACCTATGTACACTGGTTCCCAACATACATGTCGAGATCCCATTTAGGTTTGCGAGAGTCATGTGTGGGTTAACCGGCTCAAATTGTAAACTAAAAACAAACATTTACTTTCAAAACAATTTCTATACGATAATTACTCCAGATTGCATCTGTGAGAGTGTATTTATAAACAACTGTCTTATTGAATTGCTGCGGGTTTCCTCCTATCTACCTATCTGTCTATCTACCGATCATTCTATCTATCTATCGATGTATCTATCTATCGATCTATTTATCTATCTATCTATGTTCCTTCAGCTCGAATATTGTGTGCAGAACAGAAACCAGTGATGTCCAGTTTGAGCGATGTGATGCTTCTGTACGTCGTTCTTGCATGTTCTTGAGACTTATAGATAGTCGTTCTTGCTTCTTGTTGAGACTTACAGATAGTGGTTCTCGCATGTTGTTGAGACTTATAGATAGTTTTTCTTGCACGCTGTTGAGATTTATAAATAGTGGTTCTGCGAACATTTTCTACTGACCGTCTTCTGTTTTTAAAAAAATATTTCCATCGAAATGTACCTGTTGTTTAAGTAAACGCGGTGTGTCATGGACGGCAGGTGCAGAGAAGATCATTTACCTTCACTCTAGTTGAGGAAATACTCGAAGGGGAGAAATGAATAAGAAATTGTAAAAGAATCGACCACGTTATTGATATATCACAAGTCTACTCGGTAGGTAATGCAGGGAGCGGTGCAATGGGAAGCTGGTCTAAAAATCAAGCAACAGACAACCAGCAACACGGAAGAGAATGAGGTAATCATATACAAATACGGTTCTATGTGTTTAGAGTTTCAAGAGCTGGAAATGCGTAGACAATTGACTTCAGTGTACATATGTTACCCCATATGAACTCAGTCCCTTTCAACGATGCGGGTCGCAGACTGCCGAAAGTATCAATCATAATACGCAATTCATGTAGTTTCAAGATATATTCCAAGGGATCTCCTAATAAATCGACAATATCAACAAGAATCCATTAACATTTCGAATCCGCGACCTCTTGAGCACAAAGCGAACAACTTAACTACTTCACAACGGATATATCTATTCAAAGACGTTACAATTAAACAAACCCAATCTAACGTTTTTGCTACACTGTTCAATATGGAACCAGCTGCTGAGGCTGAAGTAATCATACACTATGAAATGATCCAGCTGCACAGCTGCACAGCTATGATGAGCTGAAAGTTAGAAACAATAAGCTCCCATTGTTTTAGTTCTCTATACAAAAGCTGATACATTTCTCACTTTGAGGTGACATACATTGGAGCACGCGTCTGTGTTAGGAACAACGTATTGATGTGAGAATTTCCTTTTAAAACTTAGCATTGCAAGGAATCGATTGTGCTTCTGGATAATAAATGCAATCATAGAAGAGCACTTGCAAGAAGCAACATCATCGATACCATCAAACATCATCCATACCATCAAACATCATCCATACCATCAAACATCATCCATACCATCAAACATCATCCATACCATCACACATCATACAGTTCACCGTAGAGGAGTAGTTACAGCAATCACATTAGGGGTGAGTAAATTAAATGTCAGAGATAATATTGCAGGCTAATTTTTAAGTTGATCATTTCGTATGATATTTTCACTAGAAACAAAGAAAGCGCTATTCAACACCTTTTTTTTTACCAACATTGTGTTATCAGTGTCAAACTTGGATATTAGATTCTAGAGCAATTGATTAGCACCACTGAAATGAAATGTGTGAGACGTATGATTGGGGTTAGCTTGAGAGACAAAATCAGGAATAAAGAGCTAAGAAAACAATTAGGGATCATGTAAACATTATAATACATTCAGAAACAACAAGTTAAATGTTTCGGCCACATAACCAGACAGAAAGAGCAAAGTATTATCCAAGAAACCCTTAACAAACGATACGATAACAGTAGACCTATTGGACGTCCTTGTAAAAGGTGGATATATAGTGTATTAGAAACACTGGGAAATATAACAGCAGAGGAGGCAGATAGAGGAGCAAAATATTGTACACTTACTCTCCTCTCAACAACATGCAAGAATTGTATGTATGTATGTGTTTATGTGTATATATTTGTGTGTATATATATATATATATATATATATATATATATATAGATATATATATATATATATATATATATATATATATATATATATATATGTTGTTGTGTGTGCAGGTACCTATATATGTTTCAATGTGTACTGGGAAATCAGTATATACATTTGTATATGTCTAGATCTTTGTATTTATATGTGCTTATATTTATAGTTATCTGTGTTTGTCCGGTAGAATGTGTGCATGTTTGGTTCGTGATTGTGTTTTGATGTGTGTATATTTTTGTTGTCTATCCTGTGCTGTCAAATGCTATTCTTCTTTGCACATTTCTGTGTTCCCTGTGTCTATTTGTGCCCCCCCTCCTACGTGTATTGTCTTTCTCTGCCCTTTCCCACTTTGTCTCCCGTTGCCCACTTGCCCCCCTCCCCTTTCTTGGCAGTGCTGTTTGTTGTCCCCTTTTCTTTTGTTCTGCGTCTTTCATCTTTGGGAATTTAATAGTTTAGACATGTTGAACGCATCGATGTGCACTTGTTGGAATTGTGTTGCACTGGATCTGGTGCGGCTTTTTGTTTATTTCCTGGTGGGAGAGATCCATTTTGTTTATATTCATTTTGGTCTTTTGTTCTTAACTGTTTTTGTTGTCTTTGAATGTCCCAATTGGACCGACACGTTGACTGTTGTGTTTGTTCCTTTTATTTATTGTTATTTTCTATATTTTATTATTTTATATTGATACAGTAACCTATTTACTTTATTTGCATTTACCTCTATTTGTATGGTTACTGCGGCATTTCCTTTTTGTCGGTCATCCTCCGATATTTGGGTTATTTATACTCTCCTCTCAACACCGAACGGTACATGAGAACAGAAAGAAGAAGAAGATCATTGGTATGGCCCGCGAATTATGTTTCAAATTCACAAATACCCTGAACACGAAACATATTCCACGGCGGTGCTATAAACGAAGAATATCGTATATATATTAAACCTCAGTCAACTGCGGTAGTACGGGCATGTGTAGCGACATTCTTCAATGACGTGTGATGTTCTCCAGATAAGGTGGAATTGGAAGAAAACGACATGATAAGAAGAATACATGGCTGGAAAATATAGAAGACAGGGTCTGAAGTTTTCAAATTTAATCAGGATTATAGAGATTACATATGCGTGGAGATATTACAGTATCAAATGTCTCAATTTTGACGATCTGCAATGATTATGGGCTTTATCATGTATTGTTAATGTTGTTATTAAACCAGCATTCTTCTTCTTCTTCTTCTTCTTCTGCGTTCGTTCTCAGACTCCATCAGATTAGCATGATGTAGTTCGGAGAACAGAATGCGGTGTGTCATGGTTTACAGCATTGCTGCTATATCAGCGCCTTTCAGACTGACACACGACTTCAGCATGGCTTTGGGTCACTGACCCTAAATGGAATGAGGGAGCCAACTCCATTCCATAACCTCCGTAGTCGCCTTTTACAACATGTATGGAAGGTAAATAGTGTTGCTATTCTTTGCTCCCCTTTCGGGCCCCCTCAACACACGGGTGACCATCATTGTTATCTTCAAGATAAATAAAGGTAAGTCTGGAGATGGCATTAGGTTCTGTGTGAAAGCTAAATGTGATTATATATAAGTATATATATTATCTCAGGTGATATACTCCGGTCAGAACGTAGTCTTTTTTAAACATCTTCTGTTCTAAAATGCATGGTCACATTAGATTGCCGTTACCCATACTACCAGTGCGTGCATATATATAATTTTAGCGCATGATAATCTATTTTTGTCTACTGTAAATGTGATAGGTAACATAATTACAGATACGTCTGGAGGTAGCATTAGCTGCTGTGACACGCTTTCATATGACAATTAACGTAATTACAGTTACGTCTGGAGATGTGCTAGGTTATTTGACAAAGCTAAATGTGATAAGTAACGTAATTAAATATAAATATGGAGAGCACACTGGGTGCTGTGACTAGGCTAAATGTGATAACTAGCGTTATTACACATACGTCTGAAGATATCACTAGGCGCTGTGACACAGCAACATGTAATAAGTAACGTAAAGATATGTCTGAAGATGGTACTACCTGCTGTAACCAAGCTAAATGTAATAGGAAAATGTGTTATTAATGTTGCAGTGGAAATCAAACTATATAACTCAATATTATTAACTCAATTTCTGATATATTTACGTGAAAGAAGACATGTAGGCGTGTACGTAAGGAGGAGAGGAGGACAAAAAAAATTGTAGATAAATAACACCACGGAATGGTCTGGGCGTGCGTTTTCTACACTTCTTTCATTGGCTTTGGAACGAGCTCTTTGGAAGTCTTTTGTGTTGCTGTATCCAGTGTGGCACCCCTACGACTCTGATATGTTTTGAGTCTTATTATTATTAATAGCACGTGAAAGTTTGACAATGACTGTAACCATGGTGCGATAGGTACAGCTCTTCCAATGCAAGAGTTATAGACAAATTATACGCACACCCTATTTAGATATTAGTCATTTTTGTAAAAAAATAAATGCCATTGAGAGCATAAGATAAATGTATATTGGTGAACAATAATTACTTTCTACACAACCGTGAAAACGTGCTTGTATTGGGAATTTAAGTTGAAATTATTCCAATTCAAAGAACGTTCCTGCAGGGACAATCAATGGTGGAAACAGCAGAAGAAAATGTAGAAATTTCAGGAGACATTTTTGTGTCGCACTTTCTTCTTCATTGTTTGTTCTCAAACGTCTTCATATTAGTAGGATGTAGTCCCGAGTGTGTTGTCTTAGGGTTTACACCTTGACTGTGATAGCTGCTACTTTCTGCCTAACACATGTAACGTCAGCATGGTTTCTGGTCATGTTGACTCTATATGATGGGCCAAGTCAACACCGCCACCTTTCTCTCTCTCTCTCTCTCTCTCTCTCTCTCTCTCTCTCTTTCTCTCTCTCACACTCTTTCTAACTTTCTTAACTGGTATTTGCATGGTAGTCTTTGTGTTGTCATGCGGTCTCAAATAATTCGTTTAAACAATCACCTGTTCATGAAAGCTTTTGTTTTTTGTGTTTGCCAAGTTTTGTTTCTTACCCTTACAACAACACAAAGTTAACATTTGAAATACATTTCTTGCTTTTTGGATATCACTGACACTTTGATGATTTACCTCTTTCTCTCTCTCTCTTTCTCTCTCTCTCCGTCTCCCTATATTAAAACCTTAGGTTTGCAGTTGATTTAATCTTCTTTCTATTTCCATAAGTTTTATTATTGGGAAAAATGTGTTTTCTTGTATTCTTATCCTGACATTATGTTCTGTCTTCCCTGTCTATACTACTGCCAAAGTAAGTATATGTATGATCTTACCACCTGTGGAGCTGTTTCATCTAATGTAATTTGATGTTAATTACTTGCATGTATTCTCAAAATATTTGCCTTTTCTCTAAATCTATTGAAGACTATGCTCCGATATATCATTTTGAATATTTACTTTAACGTTAATTTCTCTTTTACTACCGAAGAATATTGCGGGTTTTGTACGTCAAATCAAAGGTTATGGAGTTGTTTTCTGAAGATATATTAGTTAGTTAGTCGTTGGATCATCGTCACTGCACTCCGGACAAGACCATAGGAGCTCAGCTCTCCTTGAGTGTATCTGCCACTACACGTTGAATAACTGTCCCAGTACGCCGTTGATTGACCATCATTCTTTCTCTCCCACGAAAGCGCTCCTTTCTAGCGATACCACATTTCAAACCAAGCTTCCTTATTCTAGTCACGGACCACAAGTCATCGTCACTTATACAGTCAAGATCCATTGGAACCCAAAATCCTTTGCAACTGATATTTTAAAAAAAATTAAGTTTAGGTTTGCTCAGAAATAATTATTTTAAATGGTCTTTTGTTTATTTATTGCAATCCCAGATCCTGAGATGTTTTCACGCCCACCATTCTTTGTAAAGATTGAATTAAAGTATTAGTTCTGTGATTATAGTTGGTGCAATTATTGCTGCAAGGCATACATTGTGCCATTCATCTGTGGTAAAATGTATTCTTCTGTTCAAGTGTTATGTTGTGTTGCATTGTCTAAGTAGAGTAGAAGTCCTGAATTGACTTTTGGAAGTTATAAAAATGACTTGTGTAAGTCCTATTGTTGTCTGCCTTTAGATCTTAGATAACGAGTAGAGAAGCAAAGAAACAACACAAAGACAACAAAATACGAAATGCGCAAATATCGTATCAAAACTGTAACACAATAACAGAACGCACTCCATTATCCAGACTGCATTAAGTTAACCAGAAGTGTAATAAGGGTCTCAGAAAAAAACATATTTTTACTGTTAATCAGTGGTCTAGTTATTTGTGTAAATCTTCTTATCTTCGAGTAATTCTACCGTATTTTTTCATCCATTCAATCAAGATTAAAATATTTTTTGCCTTCTTTTCAGTCCATTTCTTGGTCATTTTTTTTCCAAAAAAAGCAACAGAAATGAAAGGGCACAAGACAAAAGATTTTCCGTCAGCAGGAGTTCTGCGCAATAAAGCTCTCTTTCAAACTCCTGTGATCATTGCTAGCCATTCGAGATGGTTATGCAAAGAACTAGCGCCTTAACGCGCGTATCATAGTTAAACCCTTGCTAATGAACACAATCTCAGAGCTTTGGGAGTGCTCAGATAATATTTCCACATTTTGTTGTCCTTTCTTTCACACTTCATTCATTACCAGCTGCCTATTTTTGACGTATTAGTTTTGACTGTGCATTACATTTGTTCCGACTCTTCAAAAGTGGCTATTATATTATTTAAATACAATGTTTTCATAGCTGGTAAATGAGAAAAGCATGACCAAAAATACTTTAATGAGAACTTGTTGTAACCCCAAGAGAAATGAATTATAACTTGCTATTAGTCTTCTTAGGTCGGTGTGGTTCAGAAACATGAAATAAAGAACAAAATGAACAACTAGAAAACTATACATTTTCATTAATGGAAACTTGCTTAGAATATATGCTTGCTATCACTGGAAGCTTGCTTAGAATAGATGATTGCAATCAATGGAAGCTTGCTTAGAATATATGCTTGCTATCACTGGAAGCTTGCTTAGAATAGATGATTGCAATCAATGGAAGCTTGCTTAGAATATATGCTTGCTATCACTGGAAGCTTGCTTAGAATAGATGTTTGCAATCAATGGAAGCTTGCTTAGAATATATGCTTGCAATCAGTATCTGGCAACAAAGACTTCATAACAGAACGAATGCCAGTAAAAAGAGAGCGAGATAGATAGATAGATAGGTAGATAGGTAAAGAGGTAGAGAGGTAGAGAGGTAGATAGGTAGATATAGAGAGAGGTAGATAGGTAGGTAGAGAGAGAGAGAGGTAGAGAGAGAGAGAGCTAAACAAACGGAGCTGCAGATAGTTGTTGCTGTTGTCGATAGTCAATTGCTGTTGAGTATAGCTAATCATGCTGGAGAAAGTCGTTTTCGTTGGTAGTCAATTGATGCTGAGTATAGATATATTCGTACTGGAGGTAATTGCTGTTGATAAGTAATTGTTACTGAGTTATATACTGACATTGGCGATAGTTGTTGTTGTTTATATCCAACTGCTATTGAGATATTTTCAATCTAGAGAAATATAGGGACATACATTAAGAAAGACAAAGGGACAGTATTGTCAGATAAATCTTGTTCTTGAACCCACAGTCGAAAAGGAAACAACCAAATTTAAGAAATGCATTGGGGGGGGGGGCAGATACAGAAACAGCAATGATGAATATGACATGTAGCTATGGAAACAACAGCTAAGGATATGATAAGGTGGGCGCATTAGCTAAAGATATGGCATGGTGTAGAAATGAAAATATGTACTCAATGCGCAAAACTGAAATCCAATAGGTGAATCTTGAAACAAGGTAATACCATTTTGCTAATTGTACGAAACACACATAGGCAAACACACAAATCGACGTTTCGATCGAATGGTCTTTATCAAGGATCACAAACACATATAAATAAAAAACAACAATTTATATTTGTTTGTGATCCTTGATAAAGGCCTTTCGCTCGAAACGTCGATTTGTATGTGTGCCTATGTGTGTTTGGTACAATGTAGAAATGAAAGTTTGACTAAAGTTATGATATGATGGATGCGATAGCTAAATATATGATAAGGTAGAAGCAATATCTAAAGATATGGTAAGGTGGAAACATTAGCTACAGATGTGATAAGATGGAAGTAATAGCTAAAGATATCATAAGATAGAAGCATTAGGTAAAGATCAGACATGTAGAGCTGGATGCATTAACTAAATATAGGGCATATAGAAATGGAGACAGCTAAAGATAGTATGCGTAGAGATGGAAGCACTAGCTAAAGATATGACATATAGAGATGGAAGAATTAGCTAAAGATTTGAAAAGATGGAAGCATTAGCTAAAGATTTGATAAGATAGAAGCATCAGCTAAAGATTTGATAATATGGAAGTAATAGCTAAAGATATGACTTGTAGAGATGGAAGTTTTAGCTAAAATACGACAGTATGGATAAGTGCGTTTAAGACATATGCGTTTCAAGAAATAGTTATCGGTCTTCCGTGAGCTCAGGTGCAAAGTATATTTTTCTAGTTTAAAAGAATTGTACAATCATGTTCAACATTTCAACATTACTCGTACACTATTCAGAGTTTTTTTCAGGAGGATATAAACTACTGTCGTGGCATGTCCTGTTTCTAGAGATTTATTTCTGGAATTGGAGGAAACTTAATTTCTGCTCGGTAGAGACTTACTAATTTGTGTGTTTGTCTCATATTTAGTTGTAAATTGTTGTCAGAGCCACTGATAACTATTTGAAACCGTTGATGGCTGTTAAGAGCATCAAATCACCGTGAGAAACATGTATACATCAATTAATCCACAACTACAGATTATTTAGGCCTATGTAAAATATAGGTAAATCATCATCATCAAATGCGCCTTCGAAACGAAGTTGGTTGCAACAGACCTTCAAAATCCCGTCTCTTGTTTTTGTTGTGCACTCTCATAGACTGTAACCTGTCCATCTTGTGATGTCACCCATCTGTATTTCTGCCTACCTCTTGCTCGCTCCCTTCGATTTTACCCTCAAGTAAGGTCTTTAACATTGTGTCACGAGTCAATAAATTATTATGCTATGTTATGTTCCTCCAGGGCCATAGGCGGCGCATAGGCCAGAAACCATAGCTTTCCATTCTGTCTTTGTGTTGCCAGGTCTTTCAATTGTTGCGTGTTGTTTAGGTTCATTGACATGCCTTCTCTATTAATGGTTCTTCGTAGAGTTTCTCTAGGTCTCCCTCTTCTTCTTACTCCAGGTGGCACCCAATATAGTGACTGCTGGGGAATTCTTAGGCTGTTCATTCTGAGAACATGGCCGATGTAAGTCCAACGTCTTTGTCTAATGAAGGAAGATATATAGGTTTGTTTGCTTTCCTCTCTTATAGTAGTGTTAAAGTCACTCCACTTAACATTCAGAATGGTACGTCGGCATTTGTTTTCAAAGGAGTCAGTCTCTTATCTGTGGCTTTTGTGGCTTTCCAACTTTCGCATCCATATGATATAATAGGGATGATGTTGGAGTTAAACAACCTGAGTTTTGTGTTGTTTCTTAATGAATTTGACGTCCAGATAATACGTAGTTTATTGAAAGCACCCGCTGCAAGGGCAATACGGTGTAAAATAATATTTATTGTTTTAGTCATGCTATGAGACAGGGAGATCTGGATAACATAATTACAATGGACAAGATATAAAGCAAAAGATGTCAAGGACTACAGCGAGAGAAATATGAGATAGTAGACATTGTGAAATGGCAACGAATCAACAACGATACTAATAAAAAATACGAGAAATAGAGAACGTAGAGATCTATGATAGCCTACTCCAGTCGGCAGCGACACCTGATAGTTATGATAGTGTATGTATCATTATACACTAGTGTTGTAAGGTTTATTTATTTCCAGTTTTTTATCAAACTCCCACCATCTCTCTTATATCAGAACACTGGTCTTACTAGATTTCCAGCAAGATGTAGATCAGAGAACGGAAATGTGGTTTCTAACCGAATTGTTTTCACAAATTACGCCCGACACATCTGGCCTCGGCGATGTGAGGTTTAATTTTTAAGATTGTTGAGATAACTATATACCTGAGAAAATGGTGGTGTTGTTGGCGTCGCGATATAGCGGACTATCTTTATAGTGTTTTAATAATACACTCTTTTCTATGTCTTGACGTAAATATACATTTTTTAAGGAGCGAAGATTGTTAGAATTTGGTACACTTGTTGACTCACGTTACGAGTTGAAATATTGTCAGGTAAACGGACCTGGTGTGAATTTTACCTGTGAATTTCCACATTTCATATCTGGTCTATGTCGTCCTTGTCTTTACATGTCTATCAATTCTTTGGTATATGTGTACTTAAAGCTTTTCACATATCTTCTCTGATGCTCTTTCTTTGCGGGTTCCTGAACAATGTCTGTCATACAATGTGTTTAGCTGGTATTATTGATTTCTCTGTCGATCTCCAGCACGGCATCTTGTGTTCTATATCGGTGTCTGTTTAGTTCGTTCCATGAATATCCATGCGTGACCAAATCATGCCATTTCATATATTATCACAGAAGTCATGTAAATAATATTTTTCTTCTTCTCGTTCGCAGTTTGACATGTCTACACAGCAAGTCCTGTTTTCTTAATAAATGCTGCTGTATTTGATAGTTCTTCAGTGCTCCCATACATCTTTCTGTGGATATCCATCTCTGTGGGCCAGTGTTCTTCCCTTAACTGGTTTAGTGTATTGCAGTCTTGCAGGATATGTTCAGCGGTCTGTTCTGCCTGCCCACAAGGATACATTGGTGATGGGGCCAATCTTAATCTATTTAAGTGGCTGTTTAATCACGATTCATTACCAAGTAATTTATCTCTTGCGTGCTCCCATTTGATGGACAACAAAGGGCTAAACACTAATGATAAATAAGTGTAAATAATAACCACAAAGTCAGGTGATATCCGACAAGGTGGAGAGTGATGTAGTAACAAAAATAAGATGTTATATTACCTATGATAACGTTTTATTGTTACTGGTTACTAATTTAAGTAAGACATAGTAACAATACCAAATGGCAAGTAATGGCAATGGGAAATTTAAAAAAAAGGAACAAGGACCTTTATCAAGAAACAACAGTGAACTAAATATGAATCAACAGAATGGGATGGCTATAATATTAGTATATCACACTTCATTTGCCTCATACAGCCGCTATCTCTAGACCACAACTAAACAAGAATGCGATTTTATTTTCTTCAAACACAATGAGATGCTAGTGTAAGACCATTTGTATTGATCATATTGTGTGTTTATTTCTAGTTCGTTGTTTTATCAGGATAAAAATCCCTATTTGACGGTAACGTGGAAAAAGTCATTGTTCCTTCTATATTAGTTATTTCAAATCGACATTACTTTACACGTGGTATCTTTGCTATTTATTAGTTATATTATCAATCAGTGACAATAAAACGTGATCATTGGTGTTATCGATTTCTTCTTCTTTCGTTCACTTGAAACATGTCTATATCTGTAATTCTGTCTCCTTAATAAAACTCACTGTCTTTTGTAGTTCATACAGTGTCCCATAGAGTTTTGATTCCAGTGTTGTTTCCTCTGGCCAATATGTATGCCTCAGCGTTTCATGCTCAGAACACTCTTGAAGTATATGTTTGGCACTCTGTGCTGCTTGTCCACATGTACACATGGCTGTGTTGCCAATCTTGAACTTTGTATACATGTGACTGCGGAGTCGGTGTGTTATCGATGAGAAATAAAAACATGTGTAAAGCATACTTAAACAATTTTATTATCAATCCAAATTCTGTGGAAGAATTGTCAGGTGATCGTACACCATGGAGTACTGCGTTTCGACGAGGTATTTAATTGTCTGAGTTCCCTGTGGGAACAATTCAGAATACAAGCGACGCAGACAACAAACATTTACATCCTTTAAGAGCAGATTTATTATGTATATTCTGTTCTGGCTTCTGACGATCGATAATTGACCAAATCAGACACAGGAAAACCTGCATGTTAATGTCGTCCTGGTCTATTTGGAATGTTTACCTAAGCCTGGTTCTTGAATGTGTATAATGACTAAAGACGTAAAAGAACGTCACCATTTAAAGATATGACTCTGTACTTAGTGCATTGTCATTTACATACAACTCTTACAATATATATACCCCTGTACTGTGTAGGGGTATAAACATTAAGTAGAACTATTGCAAGAGAACGTTTCACCATCTGTATCAGAAATAATGAAGACCTAAAGCAAATTGCAATGAAACGAGAGACATGAAAATCTATGCCATCCGCAGCACTATGTGCCGCCTTTGGCCCTAGAGGAATAATTAACTAACTGAGTACAGTGTAACTTACATACAGCTCTTGCAATACAAACCCCAGTACGTAGCGCAGTGTCGATTACGTAAAACTCGTACAATATATATCACAGTACTTAGTCATGTGTCATTTACATACAACTCTCACAATTTATACCCCAGTACTGATCGCAGTATCATTTACATACACTCTTACAATGTATACCCTACCTAGTAAAGGAATGTCCATGACTGCAACCTGACATTGGAATAAAGATAGCTTTTCATGTAGTAAGTCGTAGCAACTATCACGTGGGGTTGCCATGTCCCTTCCTTGCTGGATTTACCTTCCTCAACTCATGCGTAGGTAGCCATTTACAGATGGGTCGAGTGGTGGGGCTAGTGTGTCAGGCGAGAAATCACGACCCGGATTTGTTGTGAAGTTTCGAATTGTAGGAGTTACCACCAGTCTATGACATCACAATATTACTGCATATCAAGCGACAATATGTAACATATCTCGAAAACCAATCGATATTCACCCTCTGACGCTTTACAACAAAAACAGAGCAAAGAAAATAGATGGATACGGAGATAGATCGAAAGTAACCATTAACATAGCTCTTGATTATTACTATAGAACAGAATAAGGCTCAATCGTCGTATGGGAATGAAATCATTATACCAAATTTGCGCATATGTGCTCCACCCCACTAAAAAAGTGGCACTCCGCCAGCCGAGAGTACCACTCGGAGCACGTAATTCCGTAACTTCAAGCGATAAACACTAACACTCAGGAATTTCCAAAAAGTCTACTTTATAAACAAGACATCAGAACCAAGATTCGATCCTGCAACATCATGATAACAGATTAACCACTGCGCTACAGCGATGCCATAACTTTAGAACAATGAAAGTGGATGGTGTAGAGCCGTTAACAAATATCTCCTCTGATTTAATCAACCCTTGAGGCAAAACTGCAATGACAATTTTAGAACACATACTTTGGGAAATTGAAATGTAGGAACACACTATATATATATATATATATATATATATATATATATATACGTATTGTTATACATTTTTTGTGATAACAAATATAGGTAAAAGTCATGACGCAAAAACAAAACATGATGTGACGGTAAGAACTACTTATCTTCCTGATCTGTATGCATGACGTCTGAATGTGGATCTAGACATTACAGGCTTCCTAACTAAATTAATTAGGACTCCATTCATTACGTTTTTGATTATTATTTAACTTTTAATTTGTCACTATTTAAATACTTGAGTCGCTTGCCAAAAATAGCCAAGGCCAACCAATAAATTTCACGCACATCGGAGATTAGTTCATGTTTACGTCTTAGTGAACAGGTCCCATGTACTATAGACGGTCGCGCCTGAAGTAACTTTCTTGCTAAAAAAATGTCAATGATTTACCTCTAACACCACTCCTAGAAAACATGGAATACTTAGTTCTCATAGTAAATTGTTATGACAGTAGTACTACTAGCAAGGTCTAAATCTCAGCTTTGACATTTTAGAAATAATTGATCGTCGATGAGCGGTCACGATATGCACAAGTTGATATGTTTTGTATGCAATTGAAGATGATTTTATATACTAAACAATTGATATGAGGAAAACAAACTTGCCTGTCAACTAACAAGTTCGCTAACAAATAAATAGAAACTATTTTCACTCTTTTTCCTGGAGGTTTACACGTGTATAATTGTGTGTTCTTGTTAAGATATGATATCTAATCGTGATGCGTGATACCGTGGTTGCTGGTGCGCCTCTCAGCTTGGTATATCATATTGAATGACTGTGGTCCTGCTTGATGTAAGGGTTATCCAGCCAATCTTAGTTTCCAGACTCTGTTGACTGGACTAAGCCCCATCTCCACTTCAACGAGTTGGTCTTGATAAGATATAATTTATTACATTGTAAAGGAAATGTAACTGAACGGAACAAATTAGAAACAATTTATAAAACGTAGCATAACGCGACGGTCTGTAAACTTTTAACAATAATATAAACTGATCAGATCCTTGTTCAAAGTAGTCCTGCGTATATGTCGCAAATAGCGCATATGTACGCAGATATTCGCCGGATCAATGTTCGTTAAACTCTTACATTGAGCACATTCACATTACAGAATAGAATCCCCGTATAGCGCATACTATTATAACAAATTTCTCAATTTAACAACACTTTCTCAAATGATACCAGAATCACGAATTATACTTATTCTCTATTATTTACAACTCTACATATCTAATTATTTTTATAACATAGACCTAATTTGTTGGTTTGGACCAATTTGTTATAATAGCTTGTCTGATATACCGGAGAGTAGCAAGTAACAAGTTGTTATAATAGCTTGTATGATATACCAGATAGTAGCTAGTAACAGGTTGTTATAAGAACGTGTATGATATACCAGAGAGTAGCTAGTAACAGATGTTTTAGAATTTCATGTACAACTCTAAAACTTTATAAAATAACAGGCTTTATTCATCCTGACCATCATCCACTGATAGATTTTTTAAGAACATCATTCACTACTAAAACGGTTTACATAAATCGTCAACACCTGATAGTGCTATCATCAATGCTTAAATCGTGTTGTATTGGCAATAATGTAATATCGTATGACTATTCCTCGCCACAATATCGCCTGTAACACACAATTAGGTGTCTTTCACCACTCGCCTAAAAACGCCATCCTTCTAGATTAAACTAGTCATTACATCATATTCTAATAACAGAACAGTGATCCAGGTCAAATTAGGAGATTGCCGTCTTCTCGTGACATACTCAAACGCATTTTTTGCCTTTGAGAATAATTCTTTGTAATTTTTAAACTGGTTCATAGTCGTATGTACTTCCTCGATCATAGTCGACTTAAGTTAGATGTTGTCAATGGTGTGGACACATTGTGCTGTAGATGTGCATATAATGTTTTAGTGTCAAAGCAAACACTAATTCCCGGAGACTACTTCTATTGTCTGTGAGTGCTTCACTTAGAGTAACCGAACGCCATGTAGGCAATCATATGTAAGCGGTGCCACTTTCCATAGACCTATATAGAGGACAATGTCCAAAAATGGTGATCGGTGTTATCGACACCTCTATGATATACGTCATATAAAAAATATCGTAATGGCGCACCGTCTGATTGATCAAAGTCACAATTCTGTTCCAGATATCTCAAAACACTATCAGTCGGTGGTGTACATTAGCACACGGAAGTCGTTTTATGATGCACAACCGCGTCATTCACACCACAGGCCACTGATTTCGGCATGCATTAACATAATTCAAAGATTAATGTAATTATTTTCGCAAAACCCTTCTCTTTATTCTGGTGTTCGAGCAGTGTTTCTACCTTTTTCGAATTGTTGGTAATTTATTCCTACGATGTTGTAGTAGTACCAAATTCCAGTTATTGTTGTTTGTTTTGTTTTGTTACCACTGTCTCTTCCACCATGTAACCAAGGTTATAAATGTTGGATAGTACAAGAATCTTGCTACAATTGATTGATTGATTTATACAAGAGATTTAACATCATTATTTTAACTTTTATCTTTAATTATCCATGTTATATGTTTATTACAATTTATTTACAAGTAACTTCGTATATCTCCATCGTTTTCTTTATTTCCTACATTTGTATTTCCATTGTCACTTTCCATCACATATCTAAATACTATACAGTATGCAATAATATTTGCTGTTATTTTTGTGTTTATTTTTGTGTCTCTATCTTGATAAAAATAATTTTGTCGAAACATCGATTCTAATAACTAAATAACAAAACATCGATTCTAATAACTAAATGACAAAACATCGATTCTAATAACTAAATGACAAAACATCGATTCTAATAACTAAATGACAAAACATCGATTCTAATAACTAAATGACAAAACATCGATTCTAATAACTAAATGACGAAACATCGATTACTGTCCCTCGTGAAATTGCCATTCAACTCATTGTATATTTTTATATATTTATTACTACATGAGTAATGCGCCTAGTAATTCTATTTGGGATAGTCTGAACAATAGCAAAGACAATCGCTGCTTTCGAAGTGAGAAGCTACAGAAGAATGTTACGTCTTATCAAGGACAGCTAAAAAGACAAATCAAAGAAGAGTTAAGATCAATAAACGTCGAAGAGGGCTGGCTCCTTAACAACATCCTAATAAGAAATTTGTATTTTTTGGTCATATAAAGAAACATAACAGCATGGAACGATTACTAGCTGAAGGCAGAGTTAATGGAAACAGGGAAAGAGGGGGCCAAGACGACGACTCTGCAGTGATATGTCAGATTGCTTAAACATATCTCTAGTTATGTCAGGTCAACTCGCCCAGAATCGTGGAGTATTAAGAGAATCCATAAGGAATATCACGTTCTGGAAAGAATATATCACATGATGATACTATATTCATTAACGATTGCGTTTTTGACATTCGCAGCAAAACTATTGCCAGTTAACTTGGCAATATCCCCAGGTTTGAAATATATGACACAGTGAGTCTTCATGTTTGAAATCCTCTCACAAAGTGTTTCGTGATATAGCTTACAACGTGCTCATCCAATTAGTATAAACGGTGGTTCTTATAATGGTGTATTCTTAATGCTTGATCTTAAAAAATGTCAACCAAGGTTAAAATAAATGTTCTTCTTGTTCTTCCTCTTTTTGTTTACTGTTTATGTATACTATTCAATATAATGTCAAATCTACACCAAACATGCCAATATGACCATACATATAATTACTATTCGTTTTCTGTTATATGTTTTAATTTTGTGTCAATTTTTGTCTTGACAAAGGCCTTTTGCCGAAACGTCGATTTGTGTGTCTTATTATGTGTCTTTAGTTTTTAGCTAAACTTCATTACCATATCCATTATTTTACTAATTATGTGTTTATTCAGGCAGTCCATGTTGCAACCGAAGCCTGGATTTCTAGTTCAGGGTATCAAAGAATATGGTCAATGTATTAATTCCAGGCATGTTGTAGGAGGCGACAAAGGAAAGTTGAGAGTTGGGGGGATAGACTAGCCGCCTGGCACCAGTGAAAAAAAAATCATCATTATCACATCGTGTCTTATTTTCCCCATGAATGACGATGAGATGCAGACCAGTAGACACTGCATATGCACCTTTTTGTAGCAGACTGCAAAGTGAAGGGAAACCTTAGATATGCCATCACTGCGGATGTGTCAACATAATTTTTGTGGCGGAGGCTGCAGAGTGAAGGGAAACCTTAAATATGCCATCACTGCGGATGTGTCAACCAATCTGATACAAGAATGATAATTATAGTTCGCCCAAATATGTGTTCTGCGCTACTAACAGGGTTTGGTAATCCTTAGGAACTGGTCAACTGAAATGGCTACCTTCGGAGACTAAGTATGCATCCATAAACGCTCCCAACCATTTGCACATATATGCCTTTGAGACACTATACGAGTTTCGGTGCAGGTCCAGGTACACACATGAGAAGAAAATGGGTTTTTCTCAGAAATATTGTGCACTGTTTGGAGTTACTTGCTCACAGCTAAAGAAATTATTTCATAATCATCATCATTAGATAGCATATCCTGAACAGGATGTCATCTCAGTCTTTCGAAACTTCTATCGATCGTGAGCCAGACTGCCTAATTTTGATAGTGCCATTTTCATATTATTATTATTTCATAATAAAATAATAATAATAATAATAATAATAATAATTGTATTATTATCATCTTGATGTACTCAGTCAAAGGATATACACATACACACCACACTCATGATCTTCACTTTAGTAGAAATGCAAAGACATTACTATTGTATGGCTATGAAACAATGACGGTGATAAAGAAAAGTACTACCAGCTCAATATAAACTAGTAACATTTGTGAATAGCTGCTTAAGAAGACTAGTAAACATCATATGACATGACAAGATGCGATATGAAAAGGAACTTGTCATCTTTTGGATAATCAAAAATCAGAAAAGAAAACACCCGTATGACTTAGGCATATTCAGAAAACCAATAAAATAAATAGCTAAATAATTAATGACATGAGACCCATTTTTAGAAAGGAAACGGAATTGAAAGTTCATGACGAGATGGAGAAGAGATAACAACTGCAGAGATGAGAATCACATGAAGTGAGGCTAAGAACATATTGAATGATAAATACAAATGGAAAAGGCTTGTCCTTGGCATATGCACTGGAGGATGTGTAAACACTTAGAGGCCCCAAGGGTTTGATTGATTGGTTGATTGACAAAGGCAGTCCGGTTATCAAGTTAAATCTTGGTGTATTTGAACGTACTTCAAGACTGCTCTGCAGCTTACTATTTATGTTTGTCTATGTGAGGAAATTATCATTTCGCAACTATTTAGTCTACTGCAGTCCTCCATGTTATTGTATGTTGTGTATGTTACTTGTCACACGAGCATATCTTAAATAGAAACTAGAGTCGGGCCAGCTTCTGGAAGCGGAAAATAGTCTTAGTTCAGAAAACAGACCGAAAACTAGAACTGGTGGGGGCCAGGTTGCAGTTTTGGTACTTTTTGCACCAGATATGGTGCGTTTTCATGTCATCTGGTGATAGAACGTTTGAAATAGAGCGTGGACACTAGTTTTGTGTATTTCTAAAGATATATCTAGTCATTGTCAGTGATTATTGTTATTTATTAAGAGCTTTATGCCCGTCAAACAATTTTTTTATGTGAAAAACTTTACACGTTCTGTAAATATCAAACTGTGAATACTAAAGAAAGTAAGTTTTCATCTGACAAGATAATTTACAGGCAATAATGAAATATATTTTGAAACGATTCAACTATCTGTAACACACGGTATTGTCAGAGCTGATACAATTTATGTTACATCTGTAACACAAGATATTGTGAGGACATATACAATTTATGTTACATCTGTAACACAAGATATTGTGAGGACATATATAATTCATGTTACATCTGTAACACAAGATATTGTGAGGACATATATAATTCATGTAACATCTGTAACACAAGATATTGTGAGGACATATATAATTCATGTACAATCTGTAACACACGATTTTGTGAGAACAGATATAATTCATGTTACATATGTAACACAAGATATTGTCAGCACTGATACAATTCATGTTACATCTGTAGGTTGAGACAGACAAATAATCAGTCTGTGATATACACGATCACATGGAGAACTGTTGATTATTACTTATATAAGTACTACTAAGGCATGAGAAATGATGCCATATTTAGAAACATAGAAACCAAGTTTGCATTGGATATTCTTTAAACCTTCTCACCTTCTCTAGTTTCCCTGTTACTTTTATTCAAAGTTATTCAAAGTTGCTTGATTGATCAAATACGTAAATATATGGCTATTGGCATAAGGTTGTTCTATCAACGTTACTTCTAAGCTGTTCGGGTAAGCCATTAGTTAGAAAGAAATAAAAAACAATAAATTGTTTTCCATTTTTCATGTTATTGAGACTTATTTTGCAGTTTGGTGATAGGCCCGTATTTGTTATTGACCTGACAAACATGGCGATTAAGTGGTCAGCATCACGCTTTTATGTACTTAGAAAGTATAGCACATATCACTACCCACACAAAATACAATCCTATTTGCTTATATGTAAAACTACATTTTATCCTATAATTGATTTTTTGTACTTTCTTTTATCACGGGGTAGATAGTTTCACTGCAGCCTTTCTTGTATTTTCACAAACTATTGACCTATGAAATATCTCATCGAGTGATTGCGTTAAACATTATGGCTATTCAAATCTCTATATCAACCGCGCACACAGGAAAGTTAGGGGGGAAGTTGCCGTCATTTAATATTTAACTTTTTTTTCTGTAATTTACTAGTAAATATTGTGTAATCGCTTCTGGTCGTTTACGTATGCAGATTGTGCAATAATCTGTGTCACATTTTAAATTTCATATCCATACACAATGAATGTTGCACCAAGTGGCGACTATAGATACATAGTTTAAGCTCAGAAAGAAGTCTTCTGTTTATCAATACTTCACATATAATTTATATATCTCCTAAAATCTATATTTGTCCACATAATGTGTTGGAGTACAGTATTGAGATTAGGGCAACTATTGAAGTACTTTCTTGAGATCATTGACAAAATAACACAACTAAGTCATGTTTGAGTGTGTTTTTCTTTGATCGTGTAATTAGAGTCTACCAGATCTTGAGAGCTGAAGATGTATTTCCAACTGGGTTAAGTTAGCAGAGTGTGCTGTTCAAAAGTTTTGTAAAAATGCGGATAATATGATCCTAAAATATGGTTTTAAACACATAAATTCTTTATCATGAAACAAATATAATATTTTCGTGGCGTGTGCTATTTTAAACTGAAATGATTGCATTGTAATTATTATGTATGTTCTTTTAAACTTTACTTTGTTCCTCTCGTATATTCGAAAGTTTAAAAAAAATTTAATTTTGAAATGATTCATTTTTCGATAACGAACAAGAAACAAAAACATATTTAAATCACAGATATTTTGAAATAGGCACAAAAAGAGGTATATTTACAAAAATCAGAAATAATGTTTTGAAGAAAATACGGTTCGCAATATAAATATTGAGTAATTTTTTTTATTTTAATAATACCCATGAATTATTGTAGAAAACAAAGATGTATTATACTGATAACAATGATAATAAAAATAGTACTTGAAAAAAGGAGCGTTCAAAACGAGGAAAAATTACAAATTGGATGAAAGCATCAATGTTGAATAAATATCAGATATTGTTATATAATGACACGAAATATTAAAACATATTTGGAATTCAATTACAACTACAGTTTTATTGGAAACAAATCATAGGATGAAATATAATACAAATTGTATATGTTGATATAAAAAGCTATTTAAAACGTTAGTTCAGTCGTATGGATCTTAATAACAATTTTAATTTATGTTGGCTCTTGAGACAGCGTGTTTTGTTTGCGTGGAATTACTCCATTCGAGGATGTCTTTGTATCACTACAAAACTCAGACTTCTTTGTGTGTTTATGTCGATCAGTAATTATTTAATAAATGAAACATATTTTATACAATGTGTCATCGTGCACTTTCAATGTTTTTTTCATAACTGTTACTTCGCCCGTCTCAATGGCGTATATCTACAGTTTGACGTTTCAAAACCTAAAGTAACTTTGTCATTTAATGTGCACGGCTTGTGGTAAGGAGCACTCCTTCTAACTACGTTCGTAACATGACAACAATTGGCATATGTCCGACGATTTTTTTAACCATAAAAAAATATTAGTGATCAGGGTTCAGGTAATTCGGCTACGGAGACTCTGAATTCTTGTGGTAATGATAAATGAAGAAGTTTTGCAGCAGGGTCATTCTGAAGCATTAACATAATTAAGAAAGGAAGATGATGACACGAAAATAATTACAAACAAAATATTCTGGATTGATCACAATGTTCTAAATATAATCTACAAACATCAACTAATGTTTACTTAAAATCTTAAAAACTTGTCTGTTCCACACTTGGTAAGCATCTCTTGACATTCAGTGAAAGAAATGTCTGTTCCACACTTGGTAAGTATCTCTTGACATTCAGTGAAAGAAATGTCTGTTCCACACCATGCTAATATCTCTCGACATTTAGTGCAAGAAATGTTTGTTTATTAACCGGATATATTCACATCTACTATTTACATCGCTTTTAAACTTGTACTGCCTCTGAAATTGGATGTGTCTGTCATTGGCTCAAATGAAATGGCTCCATACAGCCTCACAGTACTGTATTATACATCCTCATTGAAATGTAGGAGGGCCATAGCCTTGTTAAAAGAGAGATCCAGCGGAGGTCTGAGAAGGAACACAAAATAAATTCCTACTTTTTCTTCTTCTAATTCAGTTAATATATCGTCTATTGCATGCCTGTATCTATTGATATACCATAAGCCCTTGTGTTGCCGGGTTCGTGAAATGAGAAAACAAGTCACACTGTTTACATTCCATTCGTGCTGTACGAACCAACTAAGAATATTCTGTGCTGGAATTGGTTCTACCATTCCATATAGAGTAAAATTGACCCAGAAGTAATGCTGAAGTCGAATGTATTTAGTAAATTTCGTGTATATCGTAACAAAGCTGTGCACCATGGCACACATCTTTCTGTTCCCTCTGACTGCATCCTGCTAACATGCAGGAGCTTGAGAACGATCGCAATAGAAAAAAGAACATCTGTCATATTTGCAAACGGTATTCTGTTACTTATAACCATATCTTCTGTATTCATGTAAATCATTGAAGATGTACGATTGTTATCGTTATCATATCAACTTAATGAACCACATAACCAAGAAACGAACAATATCAATGAGAAACAGCAAGAGAATGATGATAACAATATATACATGATCATTCATTTAGTCTATCTAACCAAATGTTATACATTATTCTTGATCACAAACATTCACACATGATGATTTTATCTCACTAAACTATCACTGTTTGTGTTGCTTCTATCTACTCAAACATTCAAACTCTTAATGATCTTATATCAACAAAATCTCACATTTTGGATTGGTTCTTATCGAAGACTGATGTGTTGGGCTATTGACATAAATAAAAAAGGGACACAACGCATTTCCATTCTCTGTACGACATCTTGCTGGAAATCTAGACTCATACTGCAAGAGAGTTAAAGTGAGAGTTTGAGAATTAACACAAAATAATAAGTATTAATTCTATTTCATCACACCTTCAATGATTAGATCTCACTATATCCCAGTTTCCATGATTCTATGTCACCATACCTTAATGATTAGATCTCACTATATCCCAGTTTCCATGATTATATGTCACCACACCTTCAATCATTAGATCTCACTAATATATCCTAGTTTCAGTGATTGTATCTCACCACACCTTCAATGATTAGATCTCACTAATATATCCCAGTTTCCATGATTCTATGTCACCATACCTTCAATGATTAGATCTCACTAATATATCCCAGTTTCCATGATTCTATGTCACCATACCTTCAATGATTAGATCTCACTAATATATCCTAGTTTCAGTGATTGTATCTCACAAATATTCACAACGTCAACCATTAAAACTAGCTATTATTTTACACAAACAATGATTATACCTCACCAATATTTCACACTTCAGAACATACATACATACATACATATGCACATACGTGCATACATACGTACATATATATATATATATATACGCATATACATATTTGTCTAAAGATCTTGTTTTCAATGTACCTGACAATTGGCTTACTAGATGTAGTCAGTAATCAATAAATTATCAGTGCTCAAAGTCATTTGCAACAAAGTAGATTTTTTATAAATTAGTTATACCATTGTTTGAATATGTTATCAACATAACTCGTTGTAATGGATATACCAATCTCTTTTAACATAATCCACGTTAATCGCAATGGACAAATAAGAACTGATGTTCTGTTCTTGTACTTGTCACAGCTCAACGCCATTCTGACAGTGCAAGATACTTTCAACAAAACGTTTATAGAAACTCGTGTAATAATGAAAAATTAATGAACGTTCGAGGAGTTAAAAAATGTATAAGGAAACGAATAAATGATGATTCGGTTGTGAGGAACACAGTATGGTTCTTGGCGAGTCCCTCGTCAATTATACAGTTTTATGGAATCATCGGTGCCATTCTTGAAATAGATACGATATTTGACTTTCCCCAGTTCTCTTCAGAATGTCTACACAATGTATACTCTAAGTTAAAATTGCAAATCGCTGAGTTTGCTAATGATTATAAACAAAACAACTAAATTAAACAAAATACTATTTAACTGTGGGAATGCCTCGGCCATTGTTTACAGAATGTGCACAAAATTTAACAAATTTTCAGTGTGAATATTACAGACTCAGAAAAAGTTGAACATTGTAGTGCTAAAAAACTAATGAACAGATCACAGTTTGTATGCCATATTATATAAACAAAATAAAGTGAATGATTTTTGTTCTGTTACATTTCCAAGCAAGATGTAACAAACAGTATGATAGTTCTGTACTCAACAACATTCATAATATAATTGTTACATTATCTAACCAAAGTTAACAAGGTAATTACAAAATGACAGGAGAAATGTAATGGAAACACCAGTCACATTTATCGAGACTGTACCAATATTCAATTGATACCCCTTGGCTTAGACACTCCAGGGCTGAACATCCGGGTTATGCCGGAACAAATCTGTTGGAAATCTATATATTATTCATGGTATGTGGTTGTTATGACGAAAACGTTCACCCGAAGACTTTCTCCAGACGTCTTGAGAAGCAACAAAATGTTGGAGTCAGCACGACCAGTCATATAAAAGTCACTAAAGTGCAATACCGATAGCCCAAGAGTACTTAATTACGGTTGTGTCTATAAAATTGCCTGTTTCTGCCTGCTGGAAGTTTATTCACGGTCAAACTGTCTGCATTGAAGATTTATGTAATCACGCCTCTAGAAATAGTTTAACATAAATTAAGGCATTTCGGGATATGTCAAAGGCAGTATAATTCACAAAACGTCATTATTCGAAAAAAAAGTGTCCTATTCCGGTTACTGTATTCGTGTATTCCTACACAATTATTCCAATCAATTATTCTCTGATGTAGTGGTCATTATTACCTGAACTGCAACATTCATATTTCTGGAAAGGGAATAACATATGAACGATTACACAGAACAATGGTTGGAACAAAATTCAAGAACATAAAAAATAAAAAGTATATCACTTCAGCTTAAAGCGAAAAAAATGTACACAAAATTTCAGACATACAAAAATAAACATAAATATTCATGTAAACGGGAGTGACTGCATTAGAAATAAAGAATAAAAGTATATATGATTCGACAGAAATATTGACAAATTGGGGAAAATATATGACATACATATTTTATGAAAAGGAAATATTGACAATATGAGTAAAATATGTGAGATATATTTGATGACCACATAAATAAATGAACAACAATATATACCAGTTAGGGCTCAGAAGAGCTAATATGAAAAGTAGAACAATTCATTCAATCAATGAATTATGAGAATGTTGCATAAGCTGAAAAAATATAACACTAGACATGATCGAAGCAAATTTGATGTATGGGGGTGGTGGAAACTGTCACACGTCTATGTAGCGACATACATGCTGTAATACGAGTATATGCGTATTCGCCACATAGCCAAAATAAAACACAAGATAATACATAAACGAATTTATGACACGATATACATTGATATAACTAAACAACAGTGTGGTTCTCAAGATAAACATGAACAAGAGAAGATATACTTACAATAACATCAGACTCAGTATCATCATGTACCGCACCGACTGGCGAATGCGATCAATGTTATCCACAAAGTTATATCTGCAACAGTGTATATCAGCTCTGTCGCTGATGTTTCTACCATGATACGATATCACACCGTGATCGTCGGTAGCTGTAGAAGACATGAGTGCTAAACGTAAACACGCCTTCATTCGGTACGTTTTTGATTATTGTCTGGCTATTCATTGGACACTATTGAATTGAAGTCGTGCGTCAAATATAACATAGGCCGATCATATACGCTTACAGCAATAATCATAACCGGCCTTCTAGGTCATCAGTACACAGGTCGTGACTTGAGCACGGTCATGAACAAACTATCCAATATATGTTCGCTTTACCTTTCTCTGTCTCTTTTTCCACTCAATCTCTCCTGTTGTTACATTGTACGAGTATTAATAACCTATTCGTCCCATAATGTGGTAATGCATGTGGCATGTTTCTTTCTGATGTTGTAAGTAACTTCCTTTTGGTGTCAAACTGCATAAGAACTTCATTGCTGAGCATGCAGTTCTCATAATTATTATATAGAACAGCATCTCTGCACCTTGTAGTTTTTTTCTAGCTGTGCATGCAATTCTGAAAATTATTCTAACGAACATCTCCGCACTCTCTAGTTTTTTTAGCTGTGCATGAAATTCTAAGAATTAATTCTAAATAAAATCATCTCTACATCCTCTATTTTTCACCTTTTTGCTTATTTATTTTGTCATCGGTGGATACATATCATCATCATTAAGTGTCGCCTCCGAAACGAAGATTGGCTGCAGCAAAATTCAAACATCCTCTTTCTCTTGTCTTGGTGGTGCACTCTGTTAACTGCAACTCGTCCATCTCGCAATGTTACTCTCACACTTGTATCTCTGCTTCCCTCTTTCTCGCCGTCCCTCGACTTTACCCTCAACTAAGGTCTTCCACAAGATGTCGTCTTCTAATATATTCAAATTAATTTATTTGTTTGAACTTTATTTCCTTCACTACTTCTTTCTCATACGAAGTGCTGTTAGAATCTCTTTGTAAATTTTCGTATCTTTCCATGACGTTCTCCCTATTTTCCCATATATTCACATCTCAAAAGCATCAAATATATTTTCTAATTGTCTATTTATTGTCGGGAATTTTATATAGACGTTGAATATATATATATATTCTGTAGTCTATTAAGCAGAAACAAATTAAGCAATATATATATATATATATATTGCTTAATTTGTTTCTGCTTAATAGACTACAGAACGGTCGTTGACTAAGTCCAACATGGAAAAACTAATTCAATGCCTCCAACAAAAAGGCTTACATTGATGGAAAAGACATCCATCTGATCAATAATTTATATTGGAAACAAATTGCATCCATGAAGTGTAAGTGTAGCTAGCTATAGTGTTATGTCATTGATCAATTGCGGATTGAACATTAGCACATGGCCACATAGCAGAGATAAGCTCAAAGCTGTATAAGGAAATAGATTATCTTCATGCAGCAGCGACGAATATTAAAAAAAAAGTACTTCCTGTGTAGACAAAAAGGTAAAAGAACGAAAGAAAAAGATTTTCACATTTCGACTTAAATACAGTAAGCAAACTGAAATACAGCACATTATGTATTAGAAACGTCATCAGGCGTGACCCAGAATAATACAGAAGACACATGTTTTGGTTTTTAGATGTTTCATTACACAAATATGTTTATATTTATATATATATTTGAAGATCGAAATACACATCTTAACATCTACAAAATCCAATCATTCGTAGCATTGTTTTGTTGTTTGCTAAATATAACACATTATATTTTCTACAAAATTAAGTAAATTATATCTGCCTTTTGAAATTCAAAGAAGGGTAATGAAAGAGAACACAAAGACATTCTAATAATTGTTTCTCATAGAAAAAAAATGGAACTAATAAAAACAATTTTGATATATGATTGTTAAGCACATTGTGTTTATAAAATCATAGTTCTTGTGAAGAAATTGGAAGCCCTGGAAATGTAACTTCATAATATATACTGTCTATGTCTAGATATTGTGTTTTGTATGTATCCATCATGATTTGTTTTTGCCAAGGTTACCAGTGTCACGCCATTTCATCTAAAGAAAAACACTTCTTAAATAAAATATATACTCACAATTTAACACGATAGCTTTGGTAGTTTGGCTATATAAGCCACTCAAAATTACACCGGCTGAACGGATTTCAAGATTGTGTGTCACTAACAAAAAACAGAAGAAGCGGAGTGTAAACGGTTTTGAGGATTGACTTCATTGTACTCCGGCTACCCATATGTACTCATTCCCTCTTGGTTGAAGCGGCACACCGCCTTCCAAGAGTACCGTTGATAGCACGGAATTTCGTAGCTTCAAGCGATAATACCCTAGGTTCTCAGAATAATTCACTTTGTAATCATTGCATAGCGATCGGTGTTCGAACGCACAAGAAAACCAGCTAACGGTTTAATCACTACCTTACGGGCCAATCACTACCTGAACGGTTAAATCACTACCCGAACGGCTTAATCACAACCTGAACGGATTAGTCAGTAGCTGAACGGCTTAATCACAACCTGAATGGATTAGTCAGTAGCTGAACGGCTTAATCACAACCTGAACGGATTAGTCAGTAGCTGAACGGCTTAATCACAGCCCGAACGGCTTAGTCAAAATCGTAACGGCTTAATCACTGCCGGAACGGTTTAACCACAACTTGAATTGCGTAATCAAAACATGAACGACATAATCATAACCTCAACGTCTTAATCACTACCTAAACATCTTAATCACTACATAATCGTCTTAATCTTTACCTAAACGTCTTAATCACTACCTTACGTCTTAATCAATACATAAACGTCTTAATCACTACATAAACGTCTTAATCACTACATAAACGTCTTAATCACTGCCTAAACGTCTTAATCACTGCCTAAACGTCTTAATCAGTACCTAAACGGCCTAAATCGTGCCAATATCATGATAAACCAATCACCCATCATGTGTAAGTGATGCTTTTGCATGACTGTAAACATCTTAACAATGTGTGTGAGATGCGTGTTGACATGTATACTTCGAGATATATATATATATCGCAAATAATTTAGAATTGAAACCAATGTCTTCATTTTATGAAAACTTAATTCATAGGGTCTATATAATTTCAAATTCACACACAAAATGTCAATTATGTGTGTTATATGTTCGCTGAGATATATGCTTGTGACGTTTGACTTCTTCTTCTTCTTCTTTCGTTCACTTGAAATATGTCTATATCTGTAATTCTGTCTCCTTAATAAAACTCACTGTCTTTTGTAGTTCATACAGTGTCCCATAGAGTTTTTATTCTAGTGTTGTTTCCTCTGGCCAATATGTCTGCATCAGCATTTCATGCTCAGAACACTCTTGAAGTATATGTTTGGCACTCCTTGCTGCCT
>CM067299.1:102647059-102654776 GCA_034231615.1 Meghimatium bilineatum
GTCCGTGACCACCCTGATAATGCATTGTACCGTTTGGCTTTTAGTCCATGACCATCAAGTTAATGATCTTTACCATCTGGCTAAGAGTATATATATATATATATATATATATATATATAATATATATTATATATTTATATAAATATAGCATCTTTATTAAACCAAATGCGACAAGCCTCAATTACTTTAAGTAATAGCCGGGAATACTAACAATCTATAATTACGGTAAATTTGATTTTCTGTTTTACATAACATTGTAAACACCACCAGATTCGTGTTTGCTTGAACTGTCAATAGTTAGTTAGTTAGTCGTCGGATCATCATCACTGCAAACTGGACACATCCATAATTGCTCCGATCTCTCCTTGAGTGTATCCGCCATCACACTTCTGCTGACAGTACCGGTCCTAAGCTGGTTGACCATCATTCTTCTGCGCCCTCCAAAATGTTCACCTCTAGCAACATCGCATTTCAATCCCTGATCTTTAATCCTAGCCATTGAAAATGAATCATCATCCACATTAGTCTCACTCTCGCGTGTTATATCTCTTAAGGAGTTCAAAACGTCAGCGCGATCCATTGCCCCATCGCCCTGTGCCACAATCGCGCACGATGCCAGTTGATCCGCTCTTTCATTGCCTCGAACGTCCATATGTCCCGGCACGAAAATAAATGTAACCACTTTCAAGCTCGCCTTTCTCAAGGCCTCAAGCGACAATTCACGAACGAGACCCACTTGTACCTTCTTAATCATACTCATCGAGTCACTCAAGATGCAGACCTGCGTTACCTTCTGTGTGCGTAGCCACTCAAATGCCTTGGTCACCGCCATAGTCTTCATGGTCATACTACTCGTAGTGACCGCAAAGGCACCATTTTCTTCCTTGATCGTTTTACCTGCGCACTGAGCTGTAAAGGTCCAAGCACTGCGAACATGCCTAATTACAGATCCATCAGTGTATATAATCGCATCCCCCTCTTTGGTATTCTCACTGATTAGAGCCATCACTTCTTTCTCCACAGCTGTGGGGACACCATTCTGTGCATTCCCTGCTAAGTGATATTACTACTCTCAAACAAGTTTCGAAATCTGTGGGTAGACCTATCCATTCCGCACCTGCTGCCACATCCTGTAATCTGCACACGCTTTGTATGACATCCTCAGCACGTCCCATCCACGAGCTTCCTCTCTTGAGTCTGCTGCCTTTAACTGTATTTCGGAATGCAACAGGTGTTCCTTATCTGCATGTATTTGAAGGTACGCCCGTGCACGGCAATACTGTAATCTATGCTCAGCTGTTGGGCTGTCAAGTAGGTATCGCATAGCTCTTGTCGATGTATCCCTTGTGCATCCCAGAATGATACGAATTGCTGAATTCTGGACTCTATCCGATCTTTCGATCTGAGTTTGGCTAAGAGTCAGAATTGCCAGTGCATATTCCCCCAGAGCCACAAGCAAACCCCGGTACACAAGAAATAACAATCTTTGCTCACACTGCGCAGCAGCCATAACCTTCATTGCTGCTAATCCTTTGCCTGCCCTTATGATAATGTGGACAACATGTTCCCTGAAACTCAGGCTTCTGTCAAAAAACACACCCAGATATTTCATTGTGCTAGTTCTTTCTAAACTTTTTCCGGACAACGAAACTTGTGGCATGGGTGTCTTTACCATGTGATTGTTCAAGGAAAACCACGTCACGAATGCCTTAGACGGATTAACCACTGCTCCCGTATCTCGACACCAATTTGTCAGTCTGTTCAGCTCCTTCTGTAGCTCGACGACACACTCTTTTCGATTTCTGCCCTCTCTATACACCAGGATATCATCGGCATATGACATCGTTCTGCCAACACCTGTGATTTGATTGCCAGCGATATGTACTGTGTATACATTGAAAAGTACAGGAGATCCCTGTGGCAGACCAGGGCTAATAACCGTTGGTGCAGATATCCAGTTACCACACTTAAGAACTACAACCCTGTGCATTAGGGCGGCGCCAACCCAACGCACGATTAAAGGATTAACTGCAAGATTTAACAGCTGGTGCATCAAGATATCCAAGGACACCCTATTGTATGCATCCTCAAGGTCTATTTCGACCGCACATATCTCCATGCGCGAATCGAACCCCTCAAAAACATCCTGCGCAAATATGGATGCATTCTGCCATGTCTTCTTTCCTGGACGTATCCTCCTAACAATGTTGGTAAACACTTATTTCTTTCAAGATAACACGATACCTTCCAGGCCACAATTTTTTCAAAAAGCTTGCCAATCGTATTCTGCATTGTTATTATTCTGTAGCCTTGTATCCTGGTGTGGTCCTTCCCAGGTTTGGGTAGTGGAACTAAATAGCTGTGCAACCAGTCTTCTTTCACTGTGCCCTTTAGAAGGCAAAAGACGGTATGCCAGACGATATCGTTGCACTGGAAATCGGCAATAGTCACGCGTCTTATCAGGCCATTCATGGACTTGTGTAACCGCCAGAACAATTTTAGTGACTTTTCGCGTGTGATCTCCTGGCAAAATTCGTCCCATTTTGACGCCTTTGCTGACTTTAAAATATCTGTGAATGTTTGGACTAAGATATCTTTCTTCCGTTTTCATTGTGCGACCTCCATGGGCTGATCCGCAACACGTTTCCTTGCCCTTTGCCATAGTGATACTGCTTTCCGTTTCTCACTCCCTGCCCTTTGAACCTCTTCGTTCCACCAGGGGGACCTATCCCACACCTGATTTCCCACTACATGAGCCTTACGTTTGTCTTGTCGTATTTGCTCACAACATCCACTCCTCTGCGATCATACTTAGTGGATCTTACCTTTGGCCTTATCTGCATACTTTTGTAATTTTTTTAAGAGAACAACAAATGGGAGGCGGTCACTGCCATGATGCCCCAGCACGTCCCATTTGCAGATAGCCACAGAAGCTGATGACACCAATGCCAGGTCGATAGCGCTATCATCATCACCATCCCTTCTTGTCATCCTTGTTATACGGCCATCGTTAAGGCACACCAGGTCCGTATCTGTCAGGGCCTCCTCAAGTTCTCTTCCCTGTTTGTTCGAAGCACTATTGCCCCATGATGTACCATTCGCATTGAAGTCACCACAGAAGAGGATCTGCTTTTCCTGTTCCATTATCTCCCTAGGATCTTCCAACCCTGTAGATCAATGCTCGTGTTGAAGGCATACACATTTACAATCATGATTGGGTGCTGGACCCTCTGGACCCTCACTGCATGTAACTAGATATTGTCGCTATCCCACTTGGACATATATCAACCACGCATACACTAAAACCCTCGCGTACTAAGATTGCCTGTCCAAGATGTCGCCTGTTGTAGAAACACTGAAATCCGGCTATCCTGATATTACCACTTTCACCTAGCTGTGTTTCTTGCAATGCAATGACGCCAGCCTCATAACACATCTTTTCTAGCTCTGGCCTACGCTTGTGTACACTCTCCGCATTCTAAAACAGAACATGCACGTTTTTAATTCCTATCCTAGCTGTTTTCGATCTCGTTCGTCTGGCACCCGCCCGGTGACTTTTTCTTTTTGAGCCACCTCGTTTAGGCCGCTTGATATTGGCCGCCATTTTTCAAACAGTGTGACGGCGAATACACTCACGAAGACTTCAGCTCAGATGCACGCACTCCGTTAGCGTCGGCGAAGATCTTAATGAGTGGACCTCCTGGTCAGAGAATAACAGCACATCATCACACAATCTCCTAAATGAAAACAACGAATATATCCATTGTTCAAGTGAAACTGTAGGCGACACACAAAACACTTGTGTTGTTATCCACCATTTTGACCGGAATCCTGAACTGTCAATAAAAAACCCAACGAAACTCGTAAATTTGGAAAGGATGGCCCATATTTCTAATTCCTAATCTTTGACCGGCGCTGTGGTGGAGTGGTATAGGTCTGTGACGACTAAGGTGTCGAGTTTGATCCCCGCCATAGACAATTGTGCATCGGCACCGTTCAGAAAGCACTGACAAATTACTGAAGTATTTATATTGCTTAGAAAATCACTACAGCCAAAAAATGCTGAGTTAATAGCAACCTTCTGAATAGGATATGCTACCAAAATTCTCTGATGTAACTAACCGAATTGTTGTCGTGATTGATAATCACAAGCAGTCTAGGCTATAAAGATGTCACATTCCTTACCTACTGCAGCATGGATTTTCTTGTCATGTTTTTGAACTCATTGATGGCAATGTGTCTAGCTGAATATTTCCAAGTTATCTCACAAACACTTCTTGACTATCTCTGTTTGCTATGCATACAACTGGCATTTTGACCAATCATACGTTTCTCGTTATTTCATTCCACTGCGGTGGTTGCAGGAAGTGATATAACTTGCTTGTAAGAGAATTTGACGATCAGTGATTCACATTTTTCAGATAATAAGTGTCGTCTCCGCAATAATACAACGAATATTCATCGCTTTCTGTCTCCGGTTGCGATGAATACACACTAGCAAATTGTAATTTGCCCATCGCTTGATATTTTCCCCCCATTCTTGTATATTGCAATGCACCACTTGTTTGGCGTCCTTTAGGTTTTCCCTCCAGGAAAGTATTCGTCATTGTGTCATTTCTTTTGATATTCCAAAATATGATATATTTATTTCTCGTTATTTCCCTTAAACGATTCTAAAGTGTTCTATGATTCAAAATTTTTCTTTTAATCTTCCCTTGAAACGTTATTATTCTTCATGTTTTTTAACGAATGAAATTTAATGTATATTCTACATTAATGTATCATATTTAATTAATTTTGAATATCGGCCCACATATCACTTGTTAGTTCAGTGGTATAGTAGATAGTAGGTCTGTCTAATAAACACAACTTGGTCGAATTAGCAGTTGGTTCGAAAGTCGATCTTCCACATTATGATGAACATACACAATATGAATAGCAATATCCTATATACGACATGATTAATTTATTATTATTATTAGTACGTAGAAATGTATAATTGTTGATAGTATATGTTTGATTTGTTTGGAATTTTGTAGCTGTTTCATTTCATTTAAAGCACTAATGTCAATTACTATTCTTTTCTTTAACCCTTTAGTTCACATATTCCATCACTAGTAACCGTATAACCCATGAATAAGTAATGATTTACTTGTTGCAATACGACGAGTGTATTACATCTACGTCCAATGTTCTCTCAGTATTGTACAACGCTGGGTGTTGCAATATTATTTGAAGAAATAAAGCACAAAATGACATAGCATGTATTTATTTGCTTGTAGTTATGGAGGATCAAAACTTATAAACAAACATACCGCTTCGTGTACTTGACTATTCAACTGTGGTTGTCTCGTTACCTGTGTTAATTACTGTAGTTTTCATGTTCAAACATATATATTCAATCCGTATTCTTTCCCGTGCTGTTTCTTGAGGTACATGTTTTGTACGTAAGGAAAAGTCTGATTTTCATATTTCTAAGATAATTTCTTGGCGCGCACGACAGCACAGAACATATATTATTTCCATGTTCACCAGGACGCCCGTGTGAGTAAAGTCAGCCTCAGTACTAGAGTTGATGGCCAGGTAGAGGACACCCATGTGAGTAAATTCAGCTCAGTACTAGATATGATGGCCAGGTAGAGGACACCCATGTGAGTAAATTCAGCCTCAGTACTAGATATGATGGCCAGGTAGAGGACACCCATGTGAGTAAAGTCAGCCTCAGTACTAGAGTTGATGGCCAGGTAGAGGACACCCATGTGAGTAAAGTCAGCCTCAGTACTAGAGTTGATGGCCAGGTAGAGGACACCCATGTGAGTAAAGTCAGCCTCAGTACTAGAGATGATGGCTAGGTAGAGGACACCCATGTGAGCATCGTCATTCTCGGTACTAGATATGATGGCCAGGTAGAGAATACCCATGTGAGTAAAGTCAGCCTCAGTACTAGATATGATGGCCAGGTAGAGGTTACCCATGTGAGTAAAGTCAGCCTCAGTACTAGATATGATGGCCAGGTAGAGGTCACCCATGTGAGTAAAGTCAGCCTCAGTACTAGATATGATGGCCAGGTAGAGGACACCCCTGTGAGTAAATTTAATCTCTGCAATAGAGATGAGTGCCAGGTATAGGACACTAAATGTCTACAAAATGCAACGATTCTCATGCTAAGTGGACAGCTTCACTACGCCCGTCTGAGAGCGTAGCAAATTAAAGTTAATCCATACCACTTATTAACGGCATAGGGATGTGAGATGTTAGTGATCTAACAATTCAGTGGCTCTGCTATATAAGGGCTGAAGCCTTCTCCTCTCCCTCGAATTCTTTACTTACCGGATTAATCCAGTGCCTAATTAAAGCAAGGTCGACACGGAGACGTTGCAATATGAAAAACATGTCCACTTCAATTAGGGAATGAACCCAGGCTACTCATATGCGAAGCCAGTGAAACACATACTGCGCCATGTTTACATCCACCCTAACGAGCTTAGTATGACCTAAATCAAAGCAGTATTTAGTTTTATGTCGGTAGCATTTTCTAACTCATATTCAGACACAAACAGCTTATAATAATAATAATTCTTTCATTCATTCATTTCCTACAACAAAATATACTTCATTTATTATAACAGAATCGAATTTCCCTATCCATAATAAGCTCACAGAACGAGCACCCTTATGTTAAACAATACTTTTTTTGCACTCATCGGATATCTAAAATTATGGTTAATTAAAGTAAAATGTTCATTTCTGAATAATATAAACTATACCAGTTTTTCTCAAACTGGATTCCATCAATGAAAAACATGGTTCCCCAAGACATGATGATTAATAAGCTAACCTATGTATAAAAATATTTTGGTCTCTCATTTTATAATGGTAATTTTAACATACACTGAAGATGTTTTTCCACAATTTTGTGTGCATTTGTTATGGACAATGATTTGTGCATACATTCTTCGATGTTGCTGGTCCATCGTTTTCGTGGTCTTCCTCTTTTTCTCCCACCCGGCACTCTGCCCTCTAGAATAAGCCTTTTGATACCAACAAGTCCTTTAAGTGTCAAACATACTGTAGCTTCCTATGTATGATGGCATTTAGAAACCAGTCTTCATTTAGTTTCAGTAATTTCAAAATTTCAATGTTCTACTTTTTTTCTCTGTCCATGATATTCGTAGGATCTTTCTGTAACACTTCGTTTAAAATGATTTTTTTCTTTTGGATATTGTCCTGTTTAAAGACCAGGTCTTGCACCCATATATTGCTACTGAGACAAAAAACATGATCTTAAATGGGTTACTATAGTGTCGTCATTCCTACTTTGCCATAGCTTTCTCATTTGTATTAAATTTAGTGTTGCAATTGTGAGTCTTCTTTTCATCTCGACTGAATAATTTCTGGTACTGTTTATATTTCCTCCAATATATTCGAATTTGTCTACACATTCTAGTTCAATAATGTCTATGTTTATTATTGGTTTTATTTTTGTTTGTGTATGTTGTCATAATTTATGTTTTCTGTGCGATTAGATATATATTTTAGATCTCGCTGTATTTATTTGTTTTGTTAAGATTAGCTGCTTCAGTTCCTCAGAATGTGTAGTAGGGAGGACTATGTCATCTGGATTTCTTATTTCTGGAATCATGTACTCAATGATATCTAATCGATGAAACTCATTTTCCTTTAGCGCTTCTATATTTCTTATTATATTCCCTGCTTA
>CM067299.1:102654876-102674876 GCA_034231615.1 Meghimatium bilineatum
TCTCGATCGTATTACCTGTTATCATTTCACTGTATTACTGTTATATTATCAGGTCATTATCTTATTAGTAAATCTCTCTCTATATATACACGATTCTTTCTAAATTCATCTTAAGTTTGTTATTTATTTTCTAAATCTCATTATTTAATTCAATTTCTGTGACGTAAAGTCAAGAGTGCTTCTGGAAACACTAGTAAAAATTAAAAAAATTATATATGCAACCTTAGTGTTATGTATGCAATATATTATTTTCAAAATAAAGACATTAGTGTGTAACAAATATTTCAGACTGATCAATGCACTAAAATATATTACAGGAATTTAACATCATCCAGTGCTATTGTCAGTACCAATATATGTTGTGATAACTAGTTTTCGAACAGAGAAGATTTCAGGGATGTTATACCTGTATTTTCAAGATAATAATGTTCACGAAATACGATTTACAACGATACGGTTATAAAGAACATACACAAACCTAATGATAACAATACATTACTGAGAAAGCCTGACAGTTAACATGAACAGAAAACACTTGAAGAAAGTTTATTGCCACAAAAAAATCACGATTGTCAGGGATAAGTAAGAATGCTAGAGAACACTAGTGGGGGGGGGGGGACGCGAAGAAAAAATGGAAATAGGTACACTACAGTGGTATCTTCACTTGTGTTGCGGGTTGTGAACGTGGAAAAAAGAATAGCACCACGGTTTTTTTAACCTATCATGCATTTCGTACGAGGCAAATAAGAAGGTTTTGAGATGGGATTGTCTATCTCTTCCCGCATATGGCCGAAGTAATCCAGAAACCACGCTGCAGTCGGATGTTTCATGTCAGAAAGCGCAGGTATCGCAGTGAAGCTGTAAACCATGACACAACGTATCGCGATTTCCGAACTACATCCTACTAATCTGCTGAAGTTTGAGAATGAACTCAGAAGGAAATCAATATAAACTTTTAAATCATGAAATCAATATATGAAGAACGACATGAAAATATGGTCTATGTTTCCACAAGAAAACTTTCATTAGAATGAAAGACATTTTACAGCATTACTATATAAATATGGGCGTCAAGAATGAACTTACATGAAAAACATATAGTAGTTATAGTCCACCATCCATTCGGAGATAGCGTCTAATGAAATGTTTAAAAAATAGAATTTTAGAACACACTAGAAAGTGTTTCTGTAATAACTTGTTCATGATCTGTACATTGGTTGTAGAGATGTTTCGAACAAATACTACAATGATAAGGGTACTGATAAAACCACAAAGATGATGTGGCTGTAACAGGGATGCCATAATAACGTGGGAAACTAATCCTCCTACGGCTATAAATTGCAAATCGATACTGTGTTTCTAACATGGCTGTTGTTGACACCCTCATATAAACTCATTGAGGGCGAACCGTTTGTGGCACTTCAGCGGCAACAGATCTTCAAGATGATAGTTAGTCACGTCTCTCAAATTATGCGACACGAACAAACAAAACACATGTTGGAGATCTATTCGTGTAAAATCTCTATGTAGTTGTTGAAGTTTACATGGAAAGAAAATCGAAAATGTGTGTCTATAATAAAGACAGAAATGGCATCGATCACTATGGTAGTGAGCAGCTTGCCACAGTGATGACGCTGTTTTAATACTTTCTGCTACACTCATACTGGACCTTCATTCGCAGATAACAGAACGTTGCTCCTCTATAGTGCATGTAAAACGTTTTGGCAAACTTTCAATTGCTTTTAAAACGTTGTTTGTCTCAACCAAGAAGACACGTGCAGGACCCATGTGACATCCTTAAGAATTATGCTGTTATATTGCAAAACAATGCACTGACTATTATAATTTTTCTCCTGTTTTTAAGATTTTCATTTAAAGCGCACTCGTATTTAAGTATTAATGCTATGTTCGCTACGGCATAAAACATGCATTTTTCAGAATGAAACGACAATTTTTAAAATGTTGCAGATGAAAACAGAATCTGTGTATCCTGCTCTGGATTGGACACTAAAAATTTGTTGAAGTCGATGATATGAGAGAACGTATCTTTGTACATTGCTGTACAGTATTAATAAAACTTGCACGAAGCCTGTAGCCATGACAATGTTGTTATGATAATATTTGTAAGACATAAATATGTTTAAAAAACGAACATCTGCTCAGCTTTTTTACGGAGTATGACCATCCACATAAAATGAAGATAAATATTACCGAAAATAAACTAAGATAAAATATATTGCATCTATAAGGATACAATTGCACAAATGTAGAACACAATTACCTGCCGGCTCTATGGCGGCCAGGTTCAGAGATCATTTGTGACGACCACGTTACCAGGTTCATATATACTGCACAAGGCAATTGTGCATCCCTACAATTCATAAAACAATGGAACATTACTGAACGTATTTATAGACTAGGAAATCAATATGTTATGTTATGTTATGTTCCTCCAGGGCCACAGGCGGCGCATAGGGCAGAAACCATAGCTTTCCATTTCTGTCTTTGTGTTGCCAGGTCTTTCAATTGTTGCGTGTTGTTTAGGTTCACTGACATGCCTTCTCTATTAATGGTTCTTCGTAGAGTTTCTCTAGGTCTCCCTCTTCTTCTTACTCCAGGTGCCACCCAATATAGTGATTGCTGGGGAATTCTTAGGTTGTTCATTCTGAGAACATGGCCGATGTAAGTCCAACGCCTGTGTCTAATGAAGGAAGATATAAAGGAAATCAATATAGCTAAATAATAAAGGATTGATGGTTACGTTACGTTCTGAAAGGATATTCTACTAAACTGTAATTACCAAAAAACCTAAGAAGATCCAACAATCAGAAATGTGTTGTGCTAACACAAATACCAAAGTAATCGTAGTGAACACGTAAACACGTGTTACATGTACCTACCGTTTCTAATACAAATATAATAAAAACAATTATAATAAAATGAATAATAGGAAAACGGTTAAGGTGTCGATCTAGGATGTGTGTATAAACAAACATATGCTAGTAAGGCAAAAATATAATACAGAGACAATATTAATTTATAACTATCTTTTTTTTTAAATTGTCGGTACAATGGCCTCGAGAACGACGAACAATTAGGCAATTTCCTTTCGTCCTTACACATTTTATTATAATTGCTTTTGTCATATTTCATTAGTGTAACACACTATGTTAACACCCATTTAATAATTATTCATAATTATTGTTTTGTGTTTAATACAGCGTGTCTGTCCCGAATCTCTTTACATTCCACAACATTAGACAAAGAGAGAAGTCCTACGTAATCCTCTTACATAATAATCTTAAGTAATATAATTACCTAAGTAATTAACCTACCAATTTCCGTCGGCCTGCGTGCTTAATTCGAGGAACCTGTACGTTACAGGAGAAACATAGAGGTACAGATGTCTTCCTTTATATATATATATATTCATGATGTAGCCATTAACCCAGCATTTTTTGGTTGTAGTGATTTTCTAGGCAATATAAATACTTCAGTAGTTTGTTAGTGCTTTCTGAACTTTCCGGATGCACAATTGCGTGTGGCGGGAATCAATCTCACTACCTTGGCCGTCACAGATGCGCTCTGTACCACATCGCCACAGAACCTGACGCACACACACATACACACACAAACACACACACATATATATGTACATTATATATATATATATATATCAACACGCATGGGCCCACACGTTCAAAGAAACACACACACACATAGATTGATGTGAGCTTTATGCAACAGACACAATGTTTCTTATACTAAATGTACTAAACTATTGCCGCTATGTGTACATGTGTATTCGCATATTATCTTCCACAGATACGCATACGTTCATGACAACTCCAAAACCAAGTAAGTATGTTATTTTTGTGTGGAAAACACCACTTATTGTCGTGTAAAACATTATTATTATCTTTTAGTTTGATCATTGGGTAGGTGTTTAAAACGTTATTTTCGTAAAGAACTTGATTTTACGTGTCCACGCTAACTACGCATATGAGTTATCTTGGGTTTAATCTCTATCGCAGTGGCTCCCGCTTCGATCCAGCCATAATTAAAAACCAGAGTAATTCTAGAAGTAAAGACTGCGAGGGAGAAAAGCTGGTTACCACCCTCATATAGCAGAGCCACGGAAATCTCATACCCCTACGACATTAATAAATGTTATGAGTTAACTTTGCTGTTTTACGCTATTGGTATGATCGGAGAAAACTAAACGTATAATTACAAACTTGACCCAGACTTGACCAAAAACTTCACCTTGACCAACAGATTTACTAAAAGCGATCAAGTCACAATATTTCGACATAACGGGGAAATGCGGTTTAAACGCACACTTTCTTGAAATCGACATACTTGCTGTGTAACCTCAATCTGTCGTGCTATATTATAGACATTAGAATATTTGCTGAAGATTCTTCTAGGTTCGATGCTAATATGACTACAACATGGCGGAAAGTTGCGTCTCTACACACCGCATTGTGGGGAATCAACATTGACCGAAAACAAACCGCTCTTTACTTGACTAATATCGGAATGAATCCATATTGATTTATCGCAGAAGATAATATCAGGCTATATGATTATTAGAATTTACCGTATTTTTCCGTGTATACGCAGATCCGTGTTAGAATATACCGTATTTACTGTGTATAATCAAACCCGTGTCTAATTAGAGCTGTATACGTTTATATAGCATTTTTATCCAGTCTTTAGTGCATACGCCAGCCGAATTAAAATTATGTAAATTAGTGAAATAACAATTTAATGAAAATGAGTAATTTTGAAAAAATTCTATTTAAGTCAACGATTTTGAAGTCATACATACGAGAATTATCTAACATTTTACTTCAGCCGCTACGCATATGGTTGCGTCAGTGGGTCTCAACAATGGCCCACTAGACATACCACCCATGCAACAGAAAACCTTAGTGGATGACATGCTGTTATATTGAGGTTATCTTCTTAGAGAAGCTTCATGGCACGTCATCTATACAATTATCCTTTTATTTTGTTGTTGAATTGTGTTTCATGTTTACCTGAATATATATGTCTGTTGTTGGGAGGGAGCCAGAGATGTGTTGTGCAACACTGCGGAGGAGGAAACTAACAGCACTGATATTTTACTATGGCTGAAATCCATCATAGAATCACAGTAACTCAAGACGTGACAATCCTTTTGACTTGAACATTTTGTTGCATGCCTGGAGCAATAGGGAAGTTCGGCATAACCAGTAGTCAATTGGTGGCGGGGAATGAGCACGGGGAACCCTATCTTGGCTACAGTGGCTAGGAGCAGTGCATAGGTTGAAATCTACCTTCCTGAAGGTGTGACAGTTATTATCTGGCTCTGTCCCGGGGTGGGCCGAAAATCCACAGACTTCCCAGCAATATAATGCCATTTAATAACATTGGATCAAAGGACATGAGCCCATGGACCGCTGGATCAGCAGCCAACCAACTTCAACCGCTAATTCTAATTTCCAATAATTTAGTGATACATGGGCAGAACTCCTCTCAGTTTGATTGCAAGAGCGACCGGAATATATCGGTATATATATTATATTATATATATATATATATACCCATATAATGCTTCAATTTTTAAAACAAACTTCGAAACTGTCAGCGTGTATACAGTAATGTACGGTATAAAGGTGAAATTCTGATAAACGTGTCAAAACTACTTGATAAAATTATAATAAATGTTCCCGTTTCTATGTGTTTTATAGTTGCTTTTATTGTATGTGTTTACTTGTCATTCATAAAACGATATAGATTCATTAAAATATCTACTGTTTATATGCAATATAGCATGCTGATATTAACTAGTAGTCTAATAAAGAAAAATCGAATTTGAAACAATTTATGATAGTGAGTCTGACATATATAGAAACTGTAATACTGACAGATGGTTGGCACAAGATATTCAAATCGAGGAATAAATATATTTATGATTTCACAATGCAGATATTCCTATTATTTCTAAAAGAAACATAAAGGAACAATGATATTTATTACGATGAATTTCAATACAAGGAGACAAGACAACATTTTAATAAAATAAAGTCCTACATTATTTAATGAAACGAAATATCGATAAAGACGCATTTCTCATTTTTCTAGCACTGCCTTCTGTTCCATCAGTTTACATGGTTCGCACTTAATTCGACCTTGGATGCCACATGGGTAGGGAGGGGGGGGTTCAGTGCGAGGATCTAGCAGTGGCTGCAGGCCTAGCATATTTTTAATCTGAGATCAGTGAAAGCTGAAGGAACATGTGAATAATATTAAAACTTTGGAATGTAGTCACTTCTCCTTGTAATGAACCTGAAGTACTATTAATGATAATGATGAGATAGTAAAAATGGTTATAATAAAGGTTGAAATGGCGTAGATTTACTTCATTGTACTCGGCACACCTATATACACTCCATCCTTCTTAACAGTGCGGCACGCCGGCTACGAGAGTTCCACTCTTGGCACGCAGCTCTGTAGATGTAAGCTATAGTCCACAGTAGTCTTTAAAAAATTACTCTATAAACAAGATGAAGTCGAGAGAGGATTGCGCTAATCGCACACAAAGCAAACAGCGTAATCACAACGCTAGGGGGACCATCAATAACTGTGATAAAAACATAACGACAACACTGAGATTTTTGTATAAGAATTATAATATAGAGCACTTATTATACTTTGTTGAAGATCTTACATATTAGTAAAGTGGAAGGGAGCAATAGATATCTAGAGACTCAAGTGAGTGGCAAACATCAAGCCATGCGCAGGATACTGTTTGACAGATTGCACCGTCATACCAAGAGGCGTGTTGTAGGTTCGCTGCAGACAACCTTCGTTGTAGAGATGGCACTTGATGATGATGACCTTGTGAAAATTATTAACTATTTCATGAATCCGAAGCCATTTTTCTCATTTTAATTTTGTCATAATTGTAAACTTTCCTAATGTATTTACCGCCCGTACATCCATGACCTGGTGCACTGAAATCTAGAGCTTTGTGCTAACACAATATTATGTAATTGATGTCCGTGGTCCATAATAAAACAAATATACGCCCTAATGGTAGTGAGTGATAAAAAACAACTTATCGAAGTATATATCTAATTTCCTCAACAGGAGTACCCTATTGCATCAAAACACTATACGAATTCCTTCGTTTTTAATTCCAGACGTTCAAGGCCATAATTGAATGCTAAATCATTCGAATGCCCAATCTATAATCAACAGGCATACACTAACTAAAAAGAAGGACATGCAGTGTCTACTCAACTAGTGTAGCCACCATATATTTAAATGATGCAAGATCTTGCTTTCAACTTCCTATTATTTCATGAACAATAAAATAATACAAACATTAAAAATACAAAAAACAATCAAATGTTATATTAAGATAACGCATCCTGTCGCTATTTTGCACATCAAAATTACCTCTTGATATGTTAGCCTTCACTATACAGTTCGTAACATATCACCAGAACATGAACGCTCTCTGGGGATTTATCTGGGAACGTGATTCCTTACACCATCTTCATTTAATATTTATTGTACCCTGAATGACGTTGTTTTATTTTGTCATGTTCGATCGGTCCTGAAAATTAAAATCGTCTGCAGAAGTTAACGTTTGACCTGATCCGTAGAATTGAATTGTTAACACCATAACTGTGTATATGTTGAACAAGATGTACCAGAGGAGCACATAGTGACAGTTCAGCTCATATGAATGTTGTTACTATTTGTTCATTAGGTTACTGCGGAGTTACCACCACCACACAACCTCATCATTACTCATCTATCATTGTCATATGCCATTCTTGTTGGCGTAGGTGACCATGGTTCTCTGTTCACAGTAGTGAGATCAGGATCGTTGTTTCCAAGCCTTGCTAGGTTGTCACATGAATATTTTCTCACGTCCCCATCTGTCTCTGTTCCCTTCAGTCTTGCCTGTTGTGACTATGTTCTTAAAACCTGCCTGTCTGATAAAGTGACAAAAGGGGTATTTTTCTTATATTTTTCTTTTATTATTCTTGCACTCATCTATAGTGTCTCTAATTTCCCACTTTCGGTTTGTTTATAATGAATGCACGCATTTTCACTTTTACTAGATGCGTTGCCATCCCTGCGCTATTATGGAGACGGGGCTTGATGAAATATAGACATCTATTTTGTTTTTTATTTTGTCGTTTTCTGTTGTTTGTCTCTTGAAAAAGGTTCAATTTGAGCCGATACGTGGAGAATTGTCCTGTTTAGTTTTATTGTATGTTTTTAAAAATATATTTTTATTAATAGGCTAGGTAAGTGTTTTAGTAACCTGTTTACCTCATTTTGCGTTACTGAATGTTGTTCCTAGCGTCCATGTTTCAAAGACTAGCGGAAAAATGTGTTTCACCAGAGAATAAGTGATCCGATTCACTATAAAATGATTCACTCCACGTTCCAATAGAGAAAACTGAAAGTATTTGTTTTCTCAATGAGTCATATTTCTTAGCTCTCTGTAATGTCTCCATCCATTGCCTACAAATATCACCTGTTTTGACACAGTTTCCAACTCATAGGTCAAGCACTACTGTAACAAAGAGCTACAAGTTATCAGCATTCCAGTGATCTGGACGTCTTACCAATGACCGATCAGACAAGCTACCATGCAACAGAAAATCTTTAATAGACGACATGCCTATATATTTAGACTTCTACAACAGTCTGAAAAGACGATGCCTGTTTTGAAAAAAGGAGACATGCAACAGTTCAACAGCGGAAAGTAGCTAGAACGTCAGGTGTAGACCAAAAACGATCTACATTGGTCATCCGCTGTCCAACTTTTGCAGCAAGAATATGATTTATTAACTGTCAACGAACTCATAATCAAGGTCATAACTCTTAACTGAATTTAAAAATTGGATTTGACATATGCTTGTCATCACTTGTAATGGACGAACATCAATAACAATAAATCTATTGCCCGTAATTCCTTGGGACTGAATCTAAATGTACATGAAGTGTATCGTTCTATGGTACGGTAGAAAACATACAGTTTAAAAGTAATATGACTCGGTAAAGACTAAGTATACTATTTTTTTAAAAAAGGTCCATACGGGTTAGAAGATTGACTTCTTTGTACTTGGGTTACTATATATGTGCTCCTTCATTTTCAAAATAAAGCTACACGCCGCCTTCCGATAGTAGCATATCTAGTACGCAACTCCGTTGTTGCTAGTGATAATACCAATGTATCTTCCAAAAACATCAACTTTATAAACAAGACGTCGCGAGCGGGATTCAAACCCCGATCCCTTGAGCACAAAGAGAAAGGCTTAAACAATACGCCAGGAAACGCCTGTATAACAACATAAATATAGTAATGATACATTGCGAAAGAAGATGCTCTCATAGAAGCCAATACAAATAATATGTTGCGCACAAAGAGGTACATCTCATTAGATCAAGTACATTTTTCTTCATTTCATTTATCTATTAATTTGTTAATTTACTCTGGATTGCATGCTGCCCACGAACCACTTCCACTTGTTTGTGTTTTCAGCTAGAATTTAGTTATTGAAATGTCGTTTTCTTAAACTTCATTCAAATATGTCTATATGTTTATCTTTTCTCCCGTGTATTTAGCCTCTTTCCTTCTGTTGTGTCGGCTCCAATGCAATTCATATTTTTTTAAAGTCTTGCTCCAGTCCTATTTTTAAACGCATGTCACATTCTTCCCCATCTGCGATGTTCTCTATGTTTATCCAACGCTCTAAGGAGTTCCTCATTGGTGGTCCAATCCTTCAGAACATCTATTCTAGGCAAAGAATCCATTTGTGACCGTCAGCGTATTTGTACTTTTTACTGAGTAAATTTTACTGATCTGTAGTTGTACGTGATGTACAATACTATCTATAGGCACTACGTTTTATTGGAGATTACTAAATTTGTATTTCATTCACCTTTCTAAGTATTCCTACTTCCTAATGTAATAACGTTTCACATTACTTATTTAAACATTCTGATTTGTTTCTCCTTTTTGTTTACTTTGCTTCTAAAGTTATTGGTTTTTTTCTGGGTGCTTTGTGATCATTATATACATTGTTATTCCCTTTCCCTTTTCCGTGAAGTGTAAATATGGGTTCCAGATTATTTTGTCTGATACGTGTAGGCGTATATGTTTTAACGTTTAACTGAGAAATGTCCATTTTACTTGCATCATCCAAGAGAATTCTTTACTGTAATGTGGTTGTAAATTATGAAGTCGCGATTTGCCATAACATCTACCGCGGATTGCACAATGCCGAGACCTCGAAATTTTGAGGCATGCTACAGAAAAGAGGGGTTGATTTTCTCCTGCTAGTCGACTAATGGTTTTCAGAAGACTTAATCACATTGTATAGCAAGTGGATTCTTGCTGTTTTAGATGGGTAAATGTGTTGTGGGCGTCTTGTTGAGATGTAAAATAAAGTCATTGCTAGGGCGAGAATGACACTGACAAAGACTGTAATAGTATAATATAATAATATAAAATAATATTATGTAATAATATTATAAACGTAACATAACATAAGACATAATATCATAAAGTAGCATAGCATATGCTATGATAACACATGATAACACTATATAAATGTATAACATAACATATCATAGAACAGTGTAGCATACATATCATAGCATATGCTATGATAACACATAACACTTTATAACATAAAATTATATCATAATGTTATAACATAATTTTTATAACAATATAATATTGTAATATATCATAATATAATATATTAGGATATTATAAATTAATCATGTAATATTATAACATAATATTACAATGTAATATAATAGTATGCAATAATGATATTGCATGATGTTTTGTATCACATAATTTCCTATTATAAATATTTTTTAATGGTGCATACGATTGTATTCTATAAAGCAGTTCCATTTATTATAATGTAAAGCATAGTTGCCATTAACAGATGTAGTACTGTATTATTATATTTGGGGTCTATTTAATCATATTAAACGCTATGAAATTGTGTCTTAAATTACAGGGACAAACAAAAGATATAAAATAAATGTAGAAATTAATGATGTGTTTAAAATCATATCTAAATTTTAATCCCCCTGTCCGGTAATCAGAAATAGCCTTGAGGGTCGGGTTTGATCTGTGGACATTATTCTGCATTTACTTACTTTAAACTGGGTTTTAATTATGAGTTCTGAAAATTCTTCTAAATGTGGAAATTATACATTCAGTTCAATTGTAGCAACCTTGAATCAATCATCGACATATATATATATATATATATGACATATATATATATATATATATATATTCAATTCCTTCACATACATTCCCATGCACATATATTCAAACATGTATACCAGATAATTGGACAAGGATCTCGAGAAAGTGTGATGTTTATATATCCTCATGTGTCAAACGTCTCTCAAACGTTCGTTCAATTGCTTTGAGTTATAAGTTACATCAGATAAACAGTTATAAAATATTCAGATATATAACAGAAACCTTTGAAAATCATCCACAACGTGATTTGTTTTCACGCTTAACATATTTATATACATGTGCTATATTTCAACACAGAACGTGTGCAAGTGGTGAAGACTGTGCAGTCCTAATGTTTTATTAATGTGATGTTTCTTGCGCATTTTTCGTGCTTAACATGAAATACCACAAATACATAAATTCGTATTTTAAAAGCCGAAGTATTTTTCTATTCACCACACTCATTAATACAGTTTAGGAGTGAATGAAATCATCTCGTTTTTTTAGAAAGAAGGTCCGTTTCCGTTTTTTTGTCTTGCTTCGACTTTCTTTACAAGAGCGATGACACGTTGCTGGTGTACTTGTCAGTGGAATAGGAATTAGAGAAATGGCTTAACATTTGAATTGTGACCAGGACAGTATAGTACGGCTGCACCAACGATTATCGACGACATGTACCGCCGATGAAAGTGTTATATCTGGTTAATCTCGTGTAATAAATATATCTGAAAAATATTCATATTGTACTTTATACAACTGCGCAACTGCTTCACATCAGCAATTCTTATAGTAGGTCATACACCTGACATTTGGGGGCCTATTACCGCAAACACTGTGCGAATGAGATTTCACTCTTCTTGCTTGCAAAACATAGGCCTTACAAGTCACCGGACCAACAGAATGTCTTGGACCGAACAAAATACTCATCGTCCATGAGTAAAATGGATTTCGACGATGCCTCATTTGCTGATATGAAAAGTCGGGTATGGCGTCGTCATGGATAAAGAAATGCTGATGTCTATATAGTTCAGCATAACAATTATGGAGAATGAAGCGTACGTGTTTGGGGTGAATTCCCATGAGCATCGTACTCCTCGTTATTTGTTCACATTTAACGGATGTCTACATTAATCATGTACTGCCGTATATAGTTATACATTTCTTCCACAATCACCAAGATGTGGCATTTTCTCAGCGAGACAACACTAGGTCTCACACTGCTAATGTAACCGGGAATTTCTTATCCCAGCAACATTTTCTTGTACTGGATTGACTAGTAAACTCTCCTGACATCAAACAAATTGAATAATCTTTGGATGAACAAAACAGACGGTTCCAGCAGCATGACATCAATAATGTGAGTGATCTCGAACAAGCAGTCATTGCAGAATGGAACGCCTTAACTCAAAACAATTTTCGAGACTGCATTAGCATGCGACGCTCATGCCTAGATTGTATTGATGGTGCTGTGGGACACAAGCGATATTACTGTGATTTGTTGACAGTGAATGGAAACAATACATGCTACATCAAGGGTATACATCTGCTTACTATACGGTTCTGAATTGCTTTGTTTTAAAATACTGCAGATTTGATTCAGCAATAATTCATAAATGTGAACAACAAAGTTAATTTAAATTTTGCGCTTGCAGTGGCTCCGTAAAAACATGCTGGTGCGTTTTTAATGGTTGCTTGTATCCTCATCATTAAGTGCCGTTTCCGCAATGAAAGTTCTCTGCATGTGTCTCTTGCCTTGGTGGTGCACTCTGCTAGACTGCAACCTGTTAATCTCGTGATGTCTCTCTCCCACTACGTGTAACACTGCCTACATCTTGCTCGCCTACCCTCGACTCTACCCTCAAGTAAGGTCTTTAACAAGAGTCTTCTAATATGTCCAAAATACTTTGTGTTTCATATGTATTTCCTTTAATAGTTCATTGTGCTATACGAAGTTTAACAAAAACCTCACAGTTATTTTTTCGTCTATGTCTATGAATTTCTCCCTATTGTTGTATACATCCACACCTAAAAAGCATAACTTAGTCTTCTAGTTGTTTGTTCATGATTCGGAGCCATAATTATAATATAGAGTACATGAAGCATTGTACACTTCTCATTTTATAATTGCTAGTATATATGAAGCACCTGGGAGCAGGAGAAAGTGCAGACCAATAATAAAATGGACTTTCGGCATTAAATATAATATGAATACGTTGTTGGAAAATGCAAGCTGCATAGCCCAAAACAGCGAGAGGTTCAGCGAGTTCACTTGGAAGACACCGTTCACATGGAGAGAATATGTCACATGACACAGTATATTTGTCAAATACAAAGTACACTCAAACACGAAAACTATTTTTTTTCTACAGATAGAGTGAAATTGTATTTACACTCAAAAATATGTTCTTGATAAAAGTAATATACAATTTTCTACATCTGGGCATCAATTACTATGATACTAATATATATATCTATAAACATTGTCTCATTTGTCTGAGCACTGGGAATTTCAACTAAAATTCGTTCATACTTATGGTATGTATTGTAAATTGGTAGGAAGTGGAATCGTTTGTCAGATTTCACCAGAAGAAATGTACGTCTGTAGCTGTATGTACCAGTACAGTAGAAATGTCAGCCTGTATATACCAGGGCATTAGAAATGTCAGCCTGTATGTACCAGTACAGCAGAAATGTAAAGGTGAAATATATTTATACTCCCTGAACCTCTATATTATACATGCATATTTAGGCTACAGTATTTGATATAATTGTTAACACCCAGAACCTCTTGAATTAGAGTATTATTTATTGCACTTGTTTGTTTAGTATTTCCCTTTGCAATTTTCAAACGAGTTCTAATCGTTTTCAAGTTTATCAATGTGTCTGTCAGCTCCGTGTTATCCAGTTATCTAAATAGTTATGTCTTGTTCAGGATGGAAGCTTAAAACTTATATATGGAAGTAAGAGCTGACACTAACTTGAGATGTACAATGTTATGTTTTCTATACCATGATGAAGATGGATGTGTTGAGTCAATGACGCAAATAAAACAGCAACACAACACTTTTCCATTCTCTGGACTACATCCAACTGGAAATCTTGTAGGACCATTGTCTCATTACAAGAGAAATCCGGTGGGAATTTGAAAATTATCGCTGAAGAAGAAGAAGATATGTTATATGCAATATTTTTCTATAATTTGTGATGCTTAAATATACAAAGGCTAAAGATATAAATTTCGGTTGAAATCAATCAAAAATATATCAATGTTATTGAATATTATTCTGTCTCATAAACCACGACGTTCAGAGACAAATATAATGATTTAGCAACTATCATACGTGAATCTATATTAGTTTAGAAGTGAAATCACGAAAAATGAATTGTGTCAGTCGCATTAGGCGAGACAAACCTTATAACTGGATTTACAAATATTGATAGCGTTGTTGGCAGAGGCAAGCGAATAAATCATAAATGAACAAAATCAAGATGCAGAGGAAGATCAAGAAGATGTGGATTGAAGGAGTTACCAAAATTATGGGAAGTCACAGTATTACAGCATATCAAGCGACCAAATATGCCATAGCCGGAACATCGATGGTAATTCAATCTTGTGACGCCTTACCAAAAACAGAGCAAAACAATAGATAATAGATATATATCTAATATGAACTTACTGAGCAAACGTGAGATCCAACAGGTAAAGCCAGGAATAGGGTAATGCAGTTGTGCTAATCACTCAAGACACACATAATACCACACACAAATCGACGTTTATACCAAAAGACCTTTGTCAAGACACAAAATTGAAACATACAGCAGAAAACAGCGGACACTAAGGATATGGACAGTCACATTGGCATATGTAATATAAAAAAATTATGTGTGGGTTTATTATTATATGTTGCTTGAGTGATTAGCAAAAACGTGTTTACCCTACTCGTAGTTGTATCTGTCAGATATAGATAGAGTTGTGAACTAAAGAAAAGTGCAACTCAGTGCGCATTTACCGAAAATTAAAAGCAGTAGTCGTCCGCAGTCAATGCGTGTAATTGTTTGAGCAATCTGCGATTAGAAAAATTACTTTCATATTTGTGCCCAGGAATGTCAGTATTATGGATAATTATAATGAATGAGGAGCTGATAACGGAGAGACTGACCCCATTATCACAATGATATTGTTCTGACATAATCAATGTACTAAAAGACCTTGTCTGCTCAGAGAATTTTTCAAAACAGGACTTCATGGTCAATATCAAGATTGGAAGAATTGGTGTACAGATTGGAACCACAAAGAAAGGAAAACTTTCGTTTTTCTTTTTCTTTTCGCTTTTCTTTTTCTTTTCGCTTTATACTCCTTTATGCATTTGAGCGTCAGGGTAGATTTCCTGGATATGGCTTTTTCTTTGACTCTTTTATTTATGTAATCCATCATTTGCAAGGTCCCCACTGGCATTTTATTTATCTTGTCTGTATAGTAATGCCTTTTGAGGGGCACTGTCTGATGGTAATCTGGAAGCATTTGAAAACCACTTTTTTGTTGTCTTCTGATGTAATCCCTAATTGGCATTGTGTTTGTTATTCTTCTGATGTTTTCGTTTCTAATTCTTTCTCTTATTGTTACTCCGATGATTTGACGTAGACAAGTCATTTCTCTTGTAACAAGTTTTCTTTAAGAAAGGAAAATATAATATATAAATGAAAAAATGTATAAATTAACACCAATATAGAACTGTGAGCCACTACAGTGAAATATTTATTGAGACGGGGATCTATAGACATGTTCCGTGTAGAGTGATATTAACATGTACTCGTAACTCAAATGGTGGAACTTGATCTGAAATTGGAAGCAGATTGAAACATCTAGAGTTCGACTCAATTCCTTCCTGACCGCCAATATATAGGTCCATCACAACAGTAGATTTATATTTAATGTATATATCGCAGGTGAATATTAATCTGAAGAGGAATTAAATAACAAATTTTCCATCAATTCCCGCCAATTTATTGTTTGGTTTATTCTTGATATCTTCTCTACCTTCTTGTTCCAGGATTTCAGGTTCTTCTTCATTTACGTATTTTGGTTTCTATCTCTATTTATTAGCTAATCCCTTTATTGCCTTTCGGCGTCAGGGGTAGAAAATTTCTCTGGAGATGGCCTTCGTATGTGCTGAATATATTGTGGAATTTGTCGCCTCTTTTATTTCGGTGATCCATCGTTTTCGGGGTAGGCCTCTAGTTCTGCCTTCACTGTATATGTGTAGCATAGCATAGCTGTGGTATGCTGTCTGGTGGTAGTCTGCTAATGTGTACACATCATTTGATCTGTTGGCTCTAAATATACTCCAAGATTGGGGCGGTATCGGTTCTTTGTCTAATGTCCTTTAAGTTTCTGCGTTTCGGTGGGGGTTTTTTTCTAAATCGACTATGTGATTTCTTTTCTGAATGGGATAGATTAGAACACGGATTAACCATTTAGAGTCACTGAAACGTCACTGTGACTGGATTAGTGAATCGACAAGTATAGAAATAGTACTAAGCAATATCGCTTGTAAAAAACAATGAAGAGTTTTCAGGAGACGTCTATAAATATTTTGGTTTGAATGGTGTTATATGTATCTTTTAGTATGTTCAAGAGGTATTAAACATATTCTTTCCACCTTTCTCTGATCTTATCTTCCTCATATATGGCAATGCCTTGCCTGTCGTTAATGTTTTAGTTGAAAAGGTTGGTCGGGTAGCCTCATTTTTGTTACCGCTTTATAGAACTGTCAACTGAACTCTGCAAACAGTCGGCTCAGGTTTTCTTCAAACATGATTCAATATTTTTTCATGTCGTGGTTGATTACTCTTACAGGATCTCGTATTGCTAATATGTACCATATTGCATAGTCGTCTTCTGTTCGTGTACTTAGACAGGTCTTGTACTGTTTCTTCTTAGTTTTCATGGATTCTTTAACTTCATTATTCCACCAAGGTGTTCTTTTCTTCAGTACCCCTTCTGCATATCTAATGCCACGGTGTTTTGTTAAGCTTTCTAGAATGGTGTTTTTGAATTTGAGCCATGTTATTTCTATATAATCGTCTGCTACGCACAACTCTTTTTATTGCTGCTGCCATATCTGCGGTGATTTTTATTTGTGTTTCTAATCACTTAATGTTTTAGTGTGAATTGTTTTTGTTTCAGTTTCCATTTCTTTTCTATGTTCCCTATTCATACTTTATTTCATTGTCCAGTGAAAGGGTGTATGTAATTGTGGATACTAGGTAGCAAAGATTGTTGACTTGCATTATATGTGTTATTCGTCTTCTTCTTCTTCAGCGTTCACTCTCAAACTCCCGCTGGATCTCCCTTACAGCAGGATCACAGTTCTAGATTTCCAGCAGGATGTATTCCAGAGAATGGAAATGCGTTGTGTTCCCGTTTTATTTGCGCCAATGGCCCGACACATCCGTCTTCGGCGGGATATGTGTTATTCAATATGATGTTTGTTGATGCTGTATTTCCCTGACACATTTCCACCGTTAAAATGATGCTTATTGTCATATAGAACAGCTCGCAGACGTTTCTCAAGTTGTCAATTTGTGATTGCAAAGTGAACTCATTGTGTGCCAGTAATCGATGAAGAGACGTTCTCTGATGAGGATTTCTGATGTTTTCGTCTTCGCTCTGAGAAGCGTTAAGTTGAATAGTGATACACTGTAACGGGTGCGGATGAGAACGCCACCTGCTGTATCTGCAAGAGCTTGTTTCAGAAGCGCTTCAAAGATGATTCCGAAGAGGGTGATGGCTAGAACGTCATCCTGGTTGACTCCAGTCTTTACTCCAAAGCTACCAGACGTATTGCCCTCGAAAATACATGTGCGCGCATGTTTTCATGAAAGAAAATAACCAAGTACAGTACTTTCGGTGGACAACCAGTACATTTCATAATCTTAAGTAGGACAGGTCTACTAACAGTGTCAAAAGATTTAGTTACATCCACGGTAGCTACACAGAGTGTCTTCCCTTGTTCACGATATTTTTCCTGAAGCTGACGTAAGGTAAAAATCATATTGATAGTCGATCCTTTGGCTATGAGACTACACTGTGACTCTGGTCAGACACGCTCAGCACTCAGTTGGAATCGCTTTAGAAGGATAAGTGCGAAAAACTTCCCAGTGATGATGAGAAGACAGATACCTCTGTAGTTGTTGCAGTCACCATTGTGACCCTTATTCTTTTAGAGGGTTACTATCTTTGTGTCCCGCATATCTTGGGGGATTTTGACTTCCATCTTGCACGTTATACGTAGTTTGTGCAGGTGAGGACATCTCTGTTTTCTATTAGGATTTCAGCGGGAATGGTGTCTGTTCCTGTTGCTTTGCCGCTTGCTAGTTTATTTATAACCTCAAGGAGGTCGGCTGATGTGAGTTCATCATCCAGTTATGTCATTTCAGGTTTATTCTCAAGTATTTGATCTAGTTGTGGGTCTACAAATCTGTCTTCAGAATAGAGAGTTGAGTTGTGTTCGACTTATCTTTTAAGGTTTTGTCTATTATAGGATCTCCTGCTTTGGACTTTATGGTGGCGATTTTTGAGTTCTTTAGCCCTAGATCTGTTTTGATGTTTTCGTACATCATTTTGGGGTTTACCATATCAGCAGAAGTATGTATTTTAGTGCATAGATCAAATGAATATTTGTTTGCATATTTTATTGATTCTTGCTGCACTAGTTGTTTTGCCTTGCTTGAGGTGGTCGTGTGAGCTTCTTGAGGGGTTCTTTTTTAACTTGAAGAATGCTTATTTTGTCATTTCTATAAGGGGGACTAGTGTTGATTCATTTTCTTCAGCCGAATCTATGTTAGAGAATGTGTGTGTTCTGTACCACGATGTGGCGCTGTCATATATGTGTGTTTTCAGGTTGTTAAAGATGTTTTTGTTTACCCCATTCTCTGTGCATTTTTATTTTTCTATGTCCAACGGCGTAGTGAATTCTTTACAAAATAGTTCTTTCATTTCTGGGGTTTGTATACGTGAGATTTTAATTTTGAGTATTGCTGGTTGATGTGGTGCGTGAGTGTATTCGGTTGTATATTTATTTTGCTGATGACTATTGCATGGTCTGTATTACAGTCTGTACTATCCAGAGTTCGTGTGATTCTTTCTGAGTTAAGATCTTTCCCTCGAGTGAGAATCAGGTCCAGCTAGTGCCAATGCCCTGATCTGCGATGATGCAATAAGACTTTGTTACTGCGCTTGGTTGCAAAGAAACTGTTTTGACATAGAGCCAGCTAGTCTTCTTCTATGTTCAAGACTTTACAGAAGTCTGTATTGAATCGCCGTTCTTTTCATGCTATTCTTAGGACATTTCTACAAAATCTCATTTCAAATGCTGATTTTCATTTTCATTGCGAATGACATTGCAAAGTCTCACAACTATGTCTTCTTAATAGTTATAACTTTATTTTACTCCTTACCCAACGAAATATATTTTTCATATGTGTTCTTGTTTTGTGTGTCATTGCTAATCTCTTCCTGGTCTCTGCTAAATATTATTTTTGTTGATCGTAACTAAAGATATTCAAAGTTGTTGACATTTTCTAGTTGGGAGTAACTATTACGTCTGTGTGTTATTTTTCTATTAATATGAATTATGAATTAGTTTTGTCTTCTTTACATTGTGGAAGCAATTTTGAGACACATTATGCTGTTTAAATAATCTACATA
>CM067299.1:102679876-102804768 GCA_034231615.1 Meghimatium bilineatum
GCTAGCTTCTCTCCTGCTCATCTCTACCTACCGCTAGCTTCTCTCCTGCTCATCTCTACCTACCGCTAGCTTCTCTCCTGCTCAACTCTACCTACCGCTAGCTTCTCTCCTGCTCAACTCTACCTACCGCTAGCTTCTCTCCTGCTCATCTCTACCTACCGCTAGCTTCTCTCCTGCTCATCTCTACCTACCGCTAGCTTCTCTCCTGCTCATCTCTACCTACCGCTAGCTTCTCTCCTGCTCAACTCTACCTACCGCTAGCTTCTCTCCTGCTCAACTCTACCTACCGCTAGCTTCTCTCCTGCTCAACTCTACCTACCGCTAGCTTCTCTCCTGCTCAACTCTACCTACCGCTAGCTTCTCTCCTGCTCAACTCTACCTACCGCTAGCTTCTCTCCTGCTCAACTCTACCTACCGCTAGCTTCTCTCCTGCTCAACTCTACCTACCGCTAGCTTCCCTCCTGCTCATCTCTACCTACCGCTAGCTTCTCTCCTGCTCATCTCTACCTACCGCTAGCTTCTCTCCTGCTCATCTCTACCTACCGCTAGCTTCTCTCCTGCTCATCTCTACCTACTGCTAGGTTCTCTCCTGCTCATCTCTACCTACCGCTAGCTTCTCTCCTGCTCATCTCTACCTACCGCTAGCTTCCCTCCTGCTCAACTCTACCTACCGCTAGCTTCCCTCCTGCTCAACTCTACCTATATGTAAGGTTTTGAACGTTGTGACATGTCTTTTATATGTAAACAAAAATAATTTGTATGTTTGTTTTTTCTATTTCCTTTAATAGTTATTTTATACGCTGTGCTGTCAGAACCTCTTTGTTTGTTTTCTTCTCGTACTATACAGTTATCCTTATCCATCTATATATCCACATTACAACATCAAACATCATATATATATATGTATATGTATATATCCACATCTCAATGACATCAAATATTTCTTCAATATATTATCATTTTAAAGATATCAAATATATCTTTTATATATCCCCATTTCAAATACATCAAATATCAATCAATCAAGTGCCATGCCGAATGGCGTAGGCGATCATGTTTCTCCACGACTCTCTCTCTCTCTCTCTCTCTCTCTCGCGTTGTCAGTGAGCTCGGTTGGTGTGCTTCTACCGTGCCACAATACTAGTCCATCTAGTAACATTTCTCTTTGTCGTCCCCTGTCTCTTCTCCCCTTGATCTTTTCAGTGGTTATTAAGTGTTCAAACTGTGTTCTTCTCAGCATATGCCCTAGAAACCTTGAATGTCTGCCCCTAATTTTTGATATGATTGATATTTTTACGCCAGCATGAATGAGAACCTCTGCATTAATCTTAGCTGTCCATGGTAGTTTCATCATATTTCTTAGAAACCACATTTCTGTAGCCTCTAATTCACTTTGATTTTTTTTGTTTACAGTCCATGCTACACATCCATAAAATAGTATTGGTTCGGTCTCAGTACTAGAATTCAGGTCTTTCATTGCACAAAATGGTTCTCATTTTTTTGGAATGCTGATCTGGCTTATGCTGTTCGGTTCTTTATCTCACTTTTGTATCTACCTTCGGATGTTAACAATGTGTCAAGATATTTGGCTTTTTCAACTTTTTTTGTTTAATTTTGTGTCATTAATTATTATGTTACATCTTGGTGGTGTATGTCTCTTCGAGGCAACCATTATTTATGTTTTCTTCTTGTTTAAACTGAAGCCTTTGTTTTTACTTTCCTTCACTACTTTATCTAATAGGGTTTGTAGTTCATGTTCGCTTCCTGCGATCAATACTGTGTCGTCAGCACATCTCAAGTTATTTATATTGCATCCTCCCACTTTCATTCCTTGCATATTTCTATATTTCGCATAATGTGTTCTGTATATAGGGAGAAAAGGTCCGGTGACTTTACATAATCTTGCCAGACACCCATTTCTATCTTTTGAAATGTATCTATAGTGTTGTTAAATTTCAACGCAGCCGTTTGTTTCCAATACATATTTCTTACTATTCTTAGATCTTTCCCATCAACGTTAAGATTGTCTAGCAGATTTATAATCTCTGAATGCTTCATCTTGTCAAATGCCTTTTTCTGTAATCTATGAAGCACAAAGATCTTTTTGTATTTCTCTGGTCATCTCCATTAATGTTCTTACTATATATAGAGCATCTTGTGCCTTTTCCTTCTACGAACCTCATTGTTTTTCTGTTATTCCTAGTTTTATTTTTCCTCGTATACGCCTAATTGTTATGGGCAGTAGGATCTTGGTCATCTGACTCATAAGGCTGATTGTTCTGTGGTCTTCGCAATATTATGCACCAGGTATCAAATATAGCTTCTATATATCCCTATTTCAAAGACATCAAATATACCTTCTATATATCCCCATTTCAAAGACATCAAATATACCTTCTATATATCCCTATTTCAAAGACATCAAATATACCTTCTATATATCCCCATTTCAAAGACATCAAATATAACTTCTATATATCCACTTTTTAAATACATCAAATATGTCTTCTATATATCCACTTTTTAAATACATCAAATATGTCTTCTATATATCCACATTTCAAATACATAGGTGCACAAAGATACCATCCCCATTCTCATATTGCAATTGGCGACAAACAGATGCATGGAGAAAAGTGAGTACATATTAACAAAGAGCATGTCATTGAACGCATATTATAACATGATTTAATCATATATGAATGAATCAAAAGTGAAACTCTAATGTTAACGATTGTAATTTTAAGCTAACTGCAGTTTTGTCTTCAGATATCCAGATATCTGGTGAGAATTATGTCAATGAAGGAGACCGAATATTCCTAACGTGCAATGCTTCAAGTCGGGAATATCCGCCAGAGGACATAGACTGGTTCAGGTAGGACCCAGTATATATCAAATTCATATTGAGATGCCATGACATATATGCGATGCATTTTGTATATAATGTTTAATAATTCAAAGATTCTTTATAATAATTTCTCGATACAGCATTTTTCTTTGTTTCTAGTTTTACTTATTTCTTGATAAACCGTAAGTCTCTACGGAAGCTGCAAGAGATGCTCAGTTCTTAGTGTTTTTCACTAGAATCAAATTTATAGGGTGATCGACAAATTGAAGATCATATCGGAGATATGCATTGTAGACAATGGTCAGTAGGCACACAGAAAGTCAGACCAGTTTTCCTATTAAGTACTTCTGAATCAACTGGTACTTACAGAAACTTCCAAACACATGCATACCATCCTTGATATGCTCATTTCCAATGTTCACATTTCTCCTTCTACACGTGGTGCCTCAAAATTAGTTTAAGAGAACCTTTCTACATTACATGTTCAAGCCAAGCCAGATTACGCCCTTTCACTACCATAAAAAGATGGGCTCTTGATGACATGCAATTCTGTCTTTTTTAAAGCAGAACACAAGGGCAATCACATTTGCAATGAACTATCTTAAAGTCTGTGTGTGTATTGTATAGTTGTTCGACCTTGCATTTTGCGTACGTAATCTTTTTATACAGTTTTAAAGGAGTCCCACATATTATCGATTATCTTATGTTATTTAGTCTTATGGTAGATGAAAAGTTTGAAATTATCTTTCAGGTTGCTCTGAAATTACAGTGTTCTAGACTTGAACATACTTTCATCGAAATTTTAGCTATACAGCAGTCTACATCAATACAAAATACGCGTTCATAACCCTCCAAACATGCATATGCTTTCTAAACTGCAAACCGTATGTGAATTATGTTGTCACCTTGGATGTTCAACTGAGCAGGACTTGTATTTTTGCCACAAATGCTAAAGGCTGTCAAGTGCTACTTGCTCACAGCCCAGTGGATTACTTCAGCATCATCATTATCATGGGCCGGAAAACTACAATTGTCTGTGGTGTATTTATTGAGAAGAATTATCCTACGGGGATAATTGGTAAAAATAATTTCCTATGTTAGTTAGATTTAATATGCCAATTAGATTGCATACGTTAGTTATTTAAACCCTGGGATTATTAAACTAGATAAAAAAGAAATGAAATTAGGAAAAGTGTTGGAATATTATTATGTATTGTACATATTGAAAGACCTAAAGTCAAATGGCTCCGTCAACGTATGAGCTTGAACCCAAACTAAGTACCACTAGAGAATATAACAAAATGTCTGTGCATAAAGCCGAAGATAGACCAAGGAAATGGTGGATAGAAAACATCGAGATAGCTTTGAACAAACATGGACTAAATGCAATCATGGCGACACATCTGGTCTTGGAACGGCAGCCTAAGCTACGCTTAACGGCAAGCATGAATAAGATCAACCATCATTCACCTGGGGATAGACGATAGGCAATAGTTATTTAGATTGATATATCAACTGCTAAATAAGCGGGGGTGGGGGGGGGTTCCACAAGAGCAAATAATCACTACATAGACATACCATCTACTGGGTTTTTAATGTTGCATAGTGGTTGGTCTCATGTCCACTGATATGATGTCAAACCCTGCTAAAGAAAATTTAATACACACGTTCTAGAGCTACTAAAATAAAAGTTAGCAGTCTATTCAGAGAGCAGTCTATTGGGAGGCTGCGACTAATCCAGTATTATTTTTTTACTTCAGTGATTTTATACGCAATATAAATACGTTTAGTAGGTTGTCATTGCTTTCGAAAGAGTACTGGTGCTCAGTTGTCTGCTTGGTAATTTTAACATGGTAATATGGCCTTCCGCTTTCTGTATCATTCCCCGGAGAGCAGAACACGAAATATTTGTTTAAAATTTACAGAAAACTACATCTATATTTATATAAACATACATGTAAACTGGGTGTTGTATCCACAGATCTGGTAGCGCCCTCACAACAGATGATAGTCGGGAACTGCAGATTCATAAGTACGTGTCTATTAACACAGGAACGATTGTGAGCACTTTAGAAATCAAACATGCTCGACTCATAGACCAAGGCGTTTACGTATGCAGGACAAGCAACAAAGATGTTACCAGTACCCACGTCAACGTTTTGAACGGTAAATATCACGCGTTTTCTTTGTTAGATTTTATCAACACGCGATAATAGTAATTTCACAATATGAGAATTCACTGTTAGATATATTTTCCAGATAACCCTTTTATGGATGCCTATTTGTTGTTTACCGCTCTAATGAAGGTTTTTATTCTAAACTTCGTCAGTTCTTTATCAATTTTAACATTTTGTGTTTACCATTGAGAACATATTAAATAAAATATTTCTGTTCAAAAACCCTTATTTAAGGTTTGTTTCCGCATGTTTCTATAATTCCATTTATTATTTTAGTTATATGTGCCTCGCTGGTGATTTATTTATATACGCACATTCTCTAGATATCTTGTATTACTCAATTTAGTGTCATACCTAGTGGCGTGGACGATCATGTTTTCCTGCAATACCCTGTCTCGTGCGTTGTTAATAAGCTCAGTTGGTGATATTCTGTCGTTCCAATAACAATTCACCCAGCAATTTTTATGTTTGCAGCAATTTCTCTGTCGTTTCTCCCCTTGATCTTCGGTGGCAGTATTACGTGTGTCTCTGCAAGATATATTCTATAGATAACTGATATTACTGCTAGATATATTTTATAGATAACAGATATTACTCCTGAATATATTTTATAGATAACAGATAATACTCCTGAATATATTTTATAGATAACAGATATTACTCCTGAATATGTTTTATAGATAACAGATATTACTACTGGGTATATTATATTTGTCTATATATCTATGCTCCTTCAGCGCCGGGTACGGTGCGTATGGCATAAATCAGAACTTTCTAGTATATATTTTTTTATAGATAACTTATATTATTGCTGGGTATATTTTATTAATAATTGATATTGCTACTGGATATATTTTATGGAGAACTATATTACTGCTAGATATATGTTATATATAACTGACATTACTGCTGGATATATTCTATAAAAACTGTTGATATTACAGCTGGGTGGGTATATGTTAGATATAAATGATATTACTGCTGGACGTATGTTAGATATAAATGATATTACTGATGGATATATTTTATAGATAATTAATATTATTGTTGGAAATATTTATAATATAAATATTGAAAGTATAGTTCTCTGTTTGAAGCAGCTTAAAGACACCCTTACAACATCACCGACTCACTCCAAAATAGACACACATTCATGTGAGAATCTTGTATAAGGCAGGTCCGACTGGCGTCGCAGAATCAAGAGTGGTGCAGCAGCTGAAGAGAACATTGCACTGCGCAACAAAAACACGCTAGAAGAAAGGCAATAGCTGCTCAATGGCCCACAGACTACTCCCACAAATACCCAGTGTAGTAGACAATTCCAAGCATGCTAATTCCTCATTAGTCACAGTCAAGTATAGCGCAGACATCCTCATCTTCATTATCATCCCAGTTGAGCTGAATGGCCATCGTCGACTCGAAAGACGAACGGCAATTTTTAGTTTTTTGGAAATTTTCATCCAACCTTAATTTAATGTTTTATTTCTGTCACGTATATGAGTACCATTGCTGCTGTTAATGAAATATGTCCCTTGTTGTTGTCATCATTTGTTCCTATTGCTTTTACAGATTTGATCAAAAAATGTTGATGTTCATTATAAACGTTTTCAAGATGTTTATCATAGTTGATGTATGCTGCCATATTGACTGTACGTGTGCATTGAAAAAAATTATTAAGTTTGGGATTTCATCCAAATGTTAAACACCCGCGTATTTATCTTCTTAGTTTTCATGATCATATAATTTCATCATAATAATATTTCCCAGCTCTTCCAATTGTTGGTGCCAACTCTAATGTTAACCTTGCGCAACATCATTGTTTTAACTATCTTTTACAATTTATTTGCAATTTATTCTGAAGTTCCATGTCTTGCTTGGCAATGTTTCTAATGTGCTTAACATTTCTATATAGGCTTACATGCTATTTTTAATTAGTTTCTTTTTAGGCAATTCTAAGCGAAAACGAATGCCTCCTGACCGATTGTGTCCTTAATCATGATACGCAAATGTCTAGTGTTAAGTTACTGGTCTTACGTCCAGCGCCCCGGATTTCTTGTTTTACTTCCCTGGTCACTTCCCCAGTCCACACAGCCTCACGGAAATATTATATGAGGACTCATGCGCCGGGAAGGTCGAGAAATTACGTCATTACACTGAACACGTGCTAAGTGGGACGCTGGTCAGACGGTGTATGGGTTTCCACTGATTACAGCTGAACGCTGTAACTGTGTGTGCTGACACTTGGTCAAAGCACAGCTTACCGATACATTTAATCTTGTCCTTCCAGGGACAGAATATAAATCTGTACATCTTATGTGCAAGTCCCGTACAGTAAAATAGCTATTATCGGCAATTCCGTAGACAAGAAGGTATTCAAGTAAAATCCATGTCCCCGAGTAAAAGAGAAAATGAGCTTTAGTACTGGGAAACATATAAAGTTAATGGTAACCTTTCTCCCACTATATATTAATAAATTATGCAAAACCCAACTAAAATAAGGAGAGAAGCTGCATGTTCCATGTTTTAATTTCTGTAAAGACTTGCTTATAGACTGAATTTTCGATTCAAAAATTGATAAGAAAGGTATGTTGGTGTAAAGACAATCATTGAATAGAGCAATATTCACACAACTTAGTTCAGGAAGACAAGTAAATATAAGTATGAAGCCAGAAGACAATTTTTAAAAATTCTTGAGACTAACGGGAATTGAACCAGTCCGTTCAACTGCACCAAAGCGCCTAGCAACTATTGAACACGCGTTCTTCCGTACTTGACTAACCGCATCTCCAAACGTGATGTTTGTTGTTGTTGTAATGGTCCTTGTCTCGATCGGTCCGTTCGGTTACTTTGTGTGCACGGTTTGAAAGGCTTGATGAAATCGCATCTTTTTTTTGGAGATACGGTTAGTCAGGTGCGGAAGAACGCGTGTTCAATAGTTGCTAGGCGATTTGGTGCCGTTGAACGGACTGGTTCAATTCCCGTTAGTCTCAAGAATTATCAGGAAGACAGAAACATAAAGAAAACATACATGGCATTGGTGCTAATTCTATTGCAACACTGTTTGTGAACTGCTGTCGAGATCTTCCTATGAAAGAAACAAATAGGTGGATAAATAACTATCATAGGAATGTGAAATAGTTATTAAAATGTCTTGAATTCTTTCTCAAACTCCCGCTAGGTGCATGAGGTAATCGATGTAAGTAAAATGGTGTTTCAGCGTATTAAGCATGCCTGCGATAAGTGTGCCTTTCGGAGTGCGATATTCAATTTCTTCATTGGCTTATGTGTAATTTATGGATGCGACAAAAAACTCCATCACAAAACAAGTGGCTCCTAAGAAACTATTGCCTTTCTGTCAGGTAAAAACATTGCTATTCTTTGTTTCTTCTGTAGGTCCCGTCAATAAACACACTTATGTCCAGTCAAAATACAAAATACGTCAACACACGGGCGTTTCAACAACTAGATCCAACTACATGTACATAATATCTAGAATTCTCTTTTACACTCTGGAATTCAGGATATAGATAAATTGTATGTCACAGTTCTAAACGATTTACCACGAAAATGGTTCTTCATTTCCACATTACGTTGGCTTCCACACATAGAAATTTCAGTGAATATGTTTAACGAATGATGACTTGAGGTCACTTGAAATGAGACTTAGACGTTATTAACTTTAGAATCATGTACTTTTAAAATAGATCTAATTTCTACACTTCCTGATTTGTCTTGAAAACTAGAAGAGAAATTAGATATTAGCTACAGCCGCCAAGAAGCAACGGAAATAGATAGTAGTCACGGTCTTGAAGAAGCAACGAAATTATCAGAAAATGAGGCAGACAATTAGAACGGAAACGTGATATCGGTGAGACACCTCAGGAAATATTCGGGGAAAAAAATATGATATTAAAAAACATCTGAGACAACAAAGACCTTGTTCTGCCCATAATTAGACAGCTCAGTCGACAGATTATTTAGCATGAACATAAGAAGATCTGGTTTCATTTCATGATGATTAATTCAGCGGTTCTAAGGTTTGTTGCACAAAGGTTTCTATTATTACTATTATGTATTCTATAGTGTTATCTACAAAATGAAGGCAAACAACTATAAAACTACTCCTGGGATAGGATGTTCTTGGTCACTGCACAGAAGAAAAATGACAGATGGATAGTTAGTATATTAAAGCTAGAACTGTAATTAATAGTAATATACTCTTCTGCGTTTGTTCTCCATCTCCTGTCAATTAGCAGGACGTAGTCCAGAGAAAAGAATTGCGTAAAGTCATAGTTCACATCCTGTCTGTGATATTTGCGCTTTTCAGCACGACACATCCAACTTTAGCACAGGTTTTAGGTTACTATGACGCTTACTAGGATAGGACAGCCACCTCAACCCTCCAACTGGTTTTAGTTGCCTCTTATGACGTACATGGTAGATAATTGTGTTGATCGTCTGTGCTATCTCTTCGGACACTGGTAATACACGAACAATGCTGTATTCAAGCAGTACATGAATATGATCAAATAAAACACTCTAAATTAAACAATTTAAACTTTGGAGGTTGTGGATCGTTGAACCAGCTTTTGTTGAATCGTAACCCATTATATTTGATGGTACAACACATTGATGCAACAATATAACAATATAGAGGAGCGCGGTAGACTAGTTGATAGTGAGTTTGCTTGCTATCACTAGGGTACAGCATGCCAGGCTCGAAACCTCATCGGAACAAAAGAAATTCAGGGTTGAGATCTCTCGGGTGACACGACTACTCCTCCAGTTGACTCAGCAGTAAATGAGTGCCTGATGCATGAATTACGGGAGGTAAAGACAACAAGGAAGGGACTGGTCACCCCAATTAATAGTTGCTGCGGCTTAGTACAGTAGAAGAGTTATTTTCATACCCGACGTCAGGTTGCTGTTACGGGACCTGCATTCACTGATATAACATAATTTGACTAACGTCCATGGTTGAAAGATCGTATATCATCATAACAGTAACGCTTTTATTTTAATGTACTTCAGTTTCAATTTTTCAACAAATATGTATTAATATTATATTGTACATCATGGTTTTCAGCAAGTCCTTCACATACAGATACGAATTCAGTTGTCAGAAAATATATCACCTACAGATAAGAATTCAGCTTTATGCAAACATTTACTTAAACACAAGAATGTGATAAAGAACTATTCAAATGTTTGTCAAATTTTATCTTTTCACGCCACATGTAAAGCGCCAATTTAATTTTGTGCAAGAACATACGCATGTTAGGAGAAGTCAAAAAGCAGACAGACCAGGTGCCGTCCGTAGATTACATTAACAATTTAGCATGAAGGTGTCTGGAAAAGGTTGACATTTGTTCACAAGAGGTAGGGGATTTACATAATGAAATAATGAGACCCAGAACTCTTGACGTATTGTTGATAAGATTTGACATGTTGACAAGGTTTGACAAGCTTTTGACAAGGTTTAACATGTTATTGACAAAAGACCAATAGGTCCTACAATTGCAAGAAAGTGCTGACATAAATTTATGTCCATCCACTTATCTATCAACGTGATCACATTGATAAATATTAGTTGAGTGGACCACATTGATAAATATTAGTTGAGTGGACCACGCTGATAAATATTAGTTGAGTGGACCACGCTGATAAATATTAGTTGAGTGGACCACGCTGATAAATATTAGTTGAGTGGACCACGCTGATAAATATTAGTTGAGTGGATCACGCTGATATTGTGATTGCAATTAGTGAGTTATGACAGTAGGAAGAGGGAGTGCATTGTGTAGTTTTTGTTTAGTGTTTATTCCAAAAATGATTGACCTCGAGGGACGATTAAAATTTCTTTAAAAAAACGAGCGGTATACATACGTTAAATAATAACTATCAACCAACACATAACGGGACTATTCAGCTACATTGTCTGATGCACATATTGAGTAGAAGCTCAACGCCAAGACTTATGTCACGGACCATTGGCGCAAGGAAAAAAAACGAAACACCTCCTTTCCATTCTCTGAACTACAAATATCTGGGAATCTATTAGGACCGTTGTCCTGCTACAAGAGAGATCCAGCGGGAGTTTGAGGATGAACGCCGAAGAAGAAGAAGAATAGAAGCCCGGAGCACATATGGACACGTATAGTGATGGTGAACTATCGAATAACAACAAATGAACATTATAACTGGTTGCTGCACAATTTTTCTCTGTGACTTCTATTATTCTTGCTACCGTTTCTGTTCACTTTTCATTACCCTGTAGGACTTGGAGTTGTTTCCATTGTTTTTCCTATAGTAAAATTACATACATCATTGATAGAGTTACAACTCGGAGTAGTTTCCATTGTTTTTCCTATAGTAATAGTACCTACATCATTGTTAGAGTTAGAACTTGGAGTTGTTTCCATTGTTTTTCCTATAGTAAAATTACATATATGGAGAGAAGATTACAGGCTTTCGAGTATAAATGCTACAGAAGAATTCTACGATATTCCTATAGGGAACATAAGACCAATGTGTACGTAAGAAATAAAGTAGAGATGTGTGCAGGTGTCCAGGAGCCATTGCTTTCAATAGTGAAACGACGAAAACTAGCATGGTTCGGACATGTATGCAGGCACGATTCCTTGTCAAAAACAATACTGCAGGGAACTGTCGAGGGTGGAAGAAGCAGAGGAGGACAAATAAAGACATGGACAGACAACATCAAGGAATGGACAGGGCTAGATATTTCCACACTCATACGCATCGCTGAGGATAGAATTCGCTGGAGGACTCTGTGTGCTGAAGCTTCCAATGTGGTACCCCTACGACCCTGAAGGGTTATGAGTTTTATTGATTGATTGATTGTATGTATGCTTTCATCAACATTGTATGTATGCTTTCATCAACAGTGTATGTATGCTTTCATCAATATTGTATGTATGCTTACATACTTAGACTTCATAAGTACTTCATTATCTGGTATTTTTTCAAGGTAAATAACAAATTAATCATGCGTTACAGACTAGTCACATGATTTAAAGATAGACTGAAGCCTGCAATAATAAAACAATGTACATAAACAATTATAATGAATAATTATCCAAGATTACAAATATATACCGTCAAATATCAAATGGTTAATGAAAATAATCTCCGTAGATTGGTCAGAATATTACCAGATGTTCTGGAAGAAAGCAATTATAGTTGGAATATTTATAAAGAAAAATACCGAGAAGAAATGTGAAGCATATAGATACATTTCATTATTAAATTATATGTGCAAAATATGTTCACATATTGTAGAATAGTAATTCTGACTCTAAGGACTAACAAAATATGTTCACATATTGTAGAATAGTAATTATGACTCTAAGGACTAACAAAATATGTTCACATATTGTAGAATAGTAATTATGACTCTAAGGACTAACAAAATATGTTCACATATTGTAGAACAGTAATTCCGACTCTAAGGACTAACCACGGCTGAACAAATCATTATTATGATTTTATAAGAGTAATGACACGTTAGAAATGTTCCCATTTCCACACATTCCATGCGTACAGACGGGCCCATGGTTTTCACTGGCCACCAGCATAGATAGGAATGGTGTGATCAGCAACAATTCCGCCACCTTTACTTTTCCCGCAGAACTGGTACCCATTTCCTGCGGCTTACTTTTGAACTGTTGATTATTTTCTTTTTTTAACATTTTCATTTAAACTGGAATTGATTTTGGATCATGGACTAAGAAGCCAGTGTACTAACCGCTGAGCTGTTGCGGCTAAGATCATTGATTCCTGATTAGTAACTAGCATCACTGCACCTGAGACATTCCAATAAATTCTCTTCTAAACATTCCGTTCTAAACATTCTGTTCTAAACATTCTGTTCTAAACATTCTGTTCTAAACATTCTCTTCTAAACATTCTGATTCTAAACATTCTGTCAACCAAAGTATAAACGATCAGTGTCTAAATAAGTTGTGGGTTCTTGCGGTCCTTCCGGTGAGGTCCTACTTTCTCCCCCCCCCTTTCATTTATTTTCTTCATTTCTTCGCACGTTTCATCATTTTCTAAAGATGTACATTATCCATTTCGTCATCCTCGTCATCATTTTGTAGTGAGTGTATTCACGACAGTTTTATATAATTCAATCCAGTTTCGTCTAATTAATTTACCATCCACTAAAGCCTTACCTGCCAATGTGTCATCTATTTTTTGTCTCTGACTCCCGCATGACCAGGATAGTATGTGATACTCTTGGCCTCGTTATGAATAGTGTCTAACTCGTTTCTTATCATGCAATTTCCTATCTGACGAAGCATACTTTGGTAGTCAGAATCACTTCAGGTGTTGGTCATTGAGCCACCAGCCACGTCAGAGGCGAGGCTACTGCATCTATAGCCATTCTTATGCTCGATGATGTGATGTGATGCACATCATATTTTCTCCACAACCCTCTTGTCATTTTGAAGTCCGACCGTGTGTCTTGTTACTCTTGCTGCTGAGCCATCTGTATAAATAATTACATCCTGTGGCTTTAAGTATTGCTCTATTTTTTGGGTATCATTCATCTGTCCTATTAGCAGCCACAATCGCCTACTCACTTCTTAGCTGTATTATTACATTCGTCAATTCATTTTCTTTACTCAATTTCATGCATTTTACAATCTCTTCCTACCTCTTCCAGTTGGCAAACTCTGAATATGGTTTTTCTACTTCTCCCATCCAAGATCTTCCGTCCTTGATTGATGCTCTATCTTTTTGTGTTATCTAGAGGTCGGTATGTTGGTATAAAGAGCGACGATCATTGTTTGAACTGAAGTAGTTTTTCACCAGACCTGCTCAATATCTCATTGTGTTATGTGGGTCTAGAAGAAGCCTTATGGCAGCGATATGTGTATCTCTGTTAGATCATATAGCTTCCCTCATAATACAATGAAAATAAGTATCAAATGCTTAACACCCTCACCCGTGACCTTCGGTAATGTATATGACCTGTTGAGTAATTGAAAAACAGCCATCTAAAACTACTAATTTGAGTTTTTCTATGATTTTCCCACGATTGGCTGTCGACACAATGTATAAACATAGTGATCAATAAAATCATATGTAAATTTAAATGAGCTTTTTTAGAAGACTGTTTCCAATTAGCCAACAGTTCGTATATATAGTGAGGGCGTTGATGACATTTTTTCATCTTGGTAGCTACTGCGTCACTCTAATTCTGAGTAGTATCTGCTAGTCGTACGTCTTCCATATTAAGTACAAAATATGTTGGTGGGCTTTCATCAGTGATGGGGTCATCTTTTTCTTCTCGTTCTGTTTTCTTCTCGACAGTTTAATATGTATACAGGTAGTATTTATTTTCGTGCGGACATGTTAAATAAGCAGGTTGGACGTTACTATCGCTGCTGGCCCGTCTCTTTGCCTGGTATCTCCGACTTCAGCACAAGTTCTTGCTTGGGCACGACTGTCATCCTGCTCTATGCAAGGAATGGCTCGAGCAGTCTTAGTTGGCTGGACTAAGTTCCATCTCCACTTCAAGGCGCTGACCTCGATGTGGAGCAATGAATTTAGAAAGAAGAGATATGAAAAAAAAAAAAAACTGCATAAGAATTGGGAAACCGCCCTTTTCCTGATTTCGTGGGTTCAGTTATTATTTTGTGAGTGATAGTCTCTACACTTGGCTCGCTCAGATTTTGCTGGGTTCACAGCTGTGCAGTCATACCCCATTTTTCCAAAATATTGAAACAAGTGTATCAAACTGTCATTATTAAACACTTTATTTGATGAATTTATATACATCAATTTTGAAAGTATGCACATTTTCAGAATGACATTAGAAATAATTTTTTAAATATTAAAAAATTGACAATAAGTCTCAAAAATCATTTTTTCCCCATACTAATATGTGCTTCACTGTGGACAATGCGAACATGCAAGTATTTTACGATGTTTTGGGTTAACGTAAAAACTAGATGTAGTGAGACGCGAAATATTTCTGATAATTTAAGATCGATGGAAGTTACAACCGATATATCGATTATCTATTTAGATAGTTAACAGCGTGTGGATTAACAAGAATAACCTACACATGTGGAGAGACAATATACAATGTTATGTTGTTGATGTAATTATACCATGCTCAACTATCACTACCATGTTTAACTATCACGTTTCTGTTTCTTTCAAATTCTGTCTCAACGACTAAGCGGCAGAGTGCAGTTTTGTGTGTATTTGATAGTTTGTTGAATTCGCTGAGCATCTATTATTGATTTTCAAACTTCCAATAAATCTTTTAAAGTCTTTAAACTGTTATTCTACGCGTATTTGTTGTCTCGTACATGTTCTTAATATGCTTTCAGCATTTCATTATAAATCATAAAGCAATTGTCTTTCTTTCTCTCTCTCTCTCTCTCTCTCTCTCTCTCGCTTGCACATTTCATGGTGACCTCAAATATACCCATCTTCTTTCAGTGTCTATTAGTTATGTGTCAACAAACTTTCCTTAATCCTTCATCAGTGGTTCCTAAACTATGCTACACAGCCTTTCTACGCGTGTCTCTCTACCGTGTTTTTGTCACTATACAGTCATGTTGACTCATGGGGAATATCATCCTTCTGAAGTAACGTTATTTTAATTCCCATGTGCTTTTCATTGATCAACTTTGTGTCGACATCCATTTCAAATCACGAGGAAAGTCAAATTACGTCACTTATGATTAATGATTCACATTGAGTCCACATGACTGTATAATTAACCAGAAACACATTGGAGCTTGGTAAGCTGGGAGATGGAAACACACGAGTTTCAGATGATGCACGTGTACCGTTCGATAATATAGCACCCCATTTGATTCCTGATCGAAGTCTAACACACTATGTGTGCATATATTGCAGGATTTGAATCGGGGACCTTAAAGACAGCAATCAAGTCGCGTGCCGGATTTGCGTGATAGTTTATGGACCCATGGGGTTAGGATGAAGATATGAATGACAAGGCCGTGAACCTGGAAGCCGAGAATACGAGAGTTTAGAATGGACGCGAAAGATTGCTTGGTGGATGTCACATATAGATAAACAGTCAAACTGACAGGCCCATATACATATACACATACATATACATATACATATACATACATACATATGAGTAATAACCCATTATCTTTATTACCTACCTACCTGTCCGCCTGCCTGCATATCTATCCATCAATCCATCCATCCATCCAATCAATTTAGATTTACATCAATATATCCATAAATTTCTAGCGACGTGTCTATCTATTTACTGGCGCGCTGACCTTTTTCCTAGTGTAATTACAAGTCATTGTATATTTGTAAAACATTTTTTACATGTATGCTTTTTTATATATATTCATATATATTCACCACACATCTTACATATCCATCTAATTATATATATATATATATATGTAGATATATATATATATATATATATATATATATATATATATATATATGTATATATATATATATATATATATATATATATATATATACGTTTGATTAAGTATGTTATTGACCGTGTGTCTACACATTTATCTACCTATCTACATTTCTACATATCCATCATTTCAATATGCAATATATATATACGGCTGCAAAGCTGACCATTGTTGATATGATTAGTTAACCTTCTAGCTCTGACCTCTGCACGAAGATCAAATAAAAGAAAGCACATAATATTAGTTCTAAATGGTAGGAAATAATATTTACATACGCCTACCATGTTACTATGTTCACTGTTATTTCTTGTTACCTATTGCTAATATCACGTATATAATTTTGTCTATGGCGAATCGTATAATATTGTTTACATCAGTCTGTCTGTTGTCTTCTTAAATTGAAATTCATAGCTTGTTAAATTGTCAAAGTATCGGTTTCTGTAATGAGAATACTGCAACGCATATATATAAATATTAGATTTTACACAAACATCCGTCTCGGTTACCTAAGTTTCTAGCGTACCCATCCCATCCGTATTATTTTTGTTTTCAAAGCTCGATAACCTGAGACTGTGATTTTGTTTTATTTAATTTGTAGAAAACATATGAAAGTTGTTGGTGCATGAAAAAAAATAATTAGCATATATCTTATCTTTTAATTTTATTTTAAACATATTACTTCAAACCACATAGGTCTACATCTATTCTATAGGATCGAATGGATTTTCCCCCTAGGTGACTTATTATTCTTTTTTTGTCGTAAAATATTCTCACCCCTACAACGCCGGGTATTATCTCCAGATATCAACTATTCATTCATTGTTCTAGCTATCTGATCCCTATACCATTGTTCTTTGTCTACCTGCCGGTCTTCTAATCCATCTATCTGTGTATCTATCATATTTCTGCATGTCGATCTAGATCCCCGACCAATGTGTGCTTTTGTATCCCATTCTGCGTTTCGATCTAAATCCAATCTATGTGTCTTTGTGTACATACTTCTACGCATGTCGGTCGAAATTCAACATGTTTGTATGTATTTCTATACTTTTACGTGCCGGTCTAAATCCAATCTATGCGTGTATGTGTTTCTATGCATATATGTGCGGGTCTAAATCCAATCTACGTGTGTATTTGTTTCTATGTCTTTATGCATGCTGAACTAAATCCGATCTGTGTGTGTGTGTGTGTGTTTGACTGTAGCCTTTCTTCATGCCCGCCTAATTCCAATTATTGTGCAAGTGTTTGTATAAATATTTTGCCTTTTATGTGATGTCTATGTTTAACAGTGTATCCCAAACTTTCTTGCCCTGTCGACCACTTCTCGATGTTTTTTTTGTTTTGTTTTCCATACATCCTTTTCCTGCCTAACATTGAATTTTGCTAAACATAATAACTTCAAATGTGTTTTTGATAGCAGACGCAGTGATGTACTCTTTGATTGGATGTTTTGTGTAGAGTGGACAATTGTAAAAAAAAAAATAAAACATGTAAAATTTTTATTCATTTCTTTATTGAGAAAACACAATGCAAGTAAATATTTGAATTTGGAGCGCAACCGAAACAAATCAGAACCTGCTAACATTCTTATACAAAATTAGTATACAAATAATGTTGTAAATGAACAAGTTGTTCTGATAGAAATTGTTCAATATATGGCGTCAGTTTTTGAGGTATAGTCTTAAACTTAAAATAATAATTAATTAAAAAAATAATAATTAAAAAACCGGATTGTGATTTCTCGCTTGACACGACCATTCCTCCAATCGATTCAGTTGTAAATTAGTATCTGACGCAGGGATTAGAGGAGGTGAAGACAGCAATGAAGGAAACCGGCGACCCCACCTAATAGTTGTTGCGGCTTAGTACATAAATAGTTATCTGCATCCCCGACAGCAGGTTGCTGCAATGGGACATACTTTACCTTTTACCTTAAACTCCCCGTCAAATGATTTGCAATCGATTTCTTTTTTCCTCTATTATACGTATTATATACACACTATCTTTGTTATGTGTAATACGATTTTTACGGAACTGCTAAATGTTAGTGATCACCTACTTAAATGGAGTCGTCTCACGTGGACCGTCATTTACATCTGTACTCTCAATTTTCTTTTCTCACGGACATGTATCCCCTACATGTCAAAATCAACCCATGGGGACAATATAGACAACGTTGGGAACCTATAATGTGCACACTTGTTGCCAACTAAACGTTATGTGATATCATACTGATAATAATAACAACAACAACATATTTTACTGCTGCGGAAGACTTATGGATAATTTCCAGATCTATTAAAATGATTGTGAATTTTGTATAATTGCATAAATGATGACTACCAGGACCATCATTGTGAATTTTTTATAATTGCATAAATGATCACGACCATGGCCATCATTGTGACAGCTTGGAACTAGCAACCACTAAGGTTATGTAATAATAGATATACGCTGGTATATGCTACTTAAGTGGCAGGATGGAAATTATAACCTTCGAGGGGTGTGTCACGATATTTGAGACCTGGTATTGTTTATCTTCTGTAAAGTTATGTTACATGACATAAATGCATGAATAAAGGTTGATATCGTCAACGTTGTTGTTAAGCTGTGCGGTTTGTGCTGAAGAGGTCTCGTGTTACAGTCCCGCTCTCGACGTCTTGTTTATAAAGTGTATTTTTTATTAGCTCCCTCTGAGTTGAAGCTACGGAGTTGTGTGCTGTGAGTGGTGCTTTAGGCATGCGGCGTGTGGCTTCGTTGAGAAAAACGGAGTACATCTAAGGTAACCTGAGTACAATGAAGTCAATTCTTTTGAGCGTTTATGCAAAGGAATGAAGTTACAAAAGCTTTAATATGAAATAGAGGCATACTATTACGCAAGCCGTTGTATGAAATAAAAGCATGGAAGTTATATAAGCTGTTGCATGAAACAAAAGCATGCTAGTTATATTAGCCGAAGTCGTTGCGTAAGAAAATGACAATGCTTGTATGTGTAAAATTTAATAGTGCACGACGATCGAACACAGTGTTTCCCATGTGTGTTTACCATGTGAGTTTACCATGTGTGTTTCCCAAGTGAGTTTACCATGCTCCAGTTAAGCATGGTATTTCTAAACATTTTAGCCCCCCCCCCTGAACAATCAAATTGCTAACCCCCAACCCCACCCACCGTGGTTATTAGGTTCCACTTTGGGAAATACTGCTCTAACATATCTAAATCTATACAATTTAGTCTTCTTAAAAAAATAAAAGAAAGCTAATTTGTTGGAAATTCCAGGGAATTTAAACAAAGAAACAAACAAATTTAAAATATAAAATACTTGGTAGGATAATAAATATAAAATAGTATATTGTCTTCATGTTGTAGCCATCAAACCATCATTTGTTTGACTGTAGTGATTTTCTTAACGTTATTTCCCCACAGTGGTTAGCTATTCTGTTGTCATATTTTCTTATCCAATAAAGCTGAAAGCTTTTAGCATCGATTTAACGAGTGATAATTTTTCTGGAGTAGTGCGAAAGCCTAATTGATAGTGAACTTACTATCACCGGGTAAGATTGTGTCATGTTTGAAACCACGTCCGGACAAAAATATCTGAGTTGTGAATTCTCGCCTCTAGCTGTAAACCCAGCTGTAAATGGGTTTTAGAGTTAAGGAAGGTACATTTAGTAAGGAAGGGAACACCACCCCCACGAAATAGCTGTTGCGTCTTAGAACATGAACAATTATTATCAGTCCTGACGACGGGTTGTCATGGTAACTTTCTTTAGTTTATTACTTTCTGAACGGTCATGATGCAATCTTGCCTTTGAAGGGATTAGAGCCATGTACCTAGTCCGCCATATACGTGCTCTTCACATCACGGACACAGAGACGGAGTGTCATGTTCATCCATCATCATCAGGTAGCATACCCGGAACAGGATGTAGATGTCATCACAACCTTTCAAAATTGAAATATAAAACGAAGTGTATTCATTTTCAATATCTGGATATGTATTGTGTGAGTCACATTCTGACAAATGCTGAATACACTCGTATATATTAATCCGTGTCTCGTCTAATCTCAAGAAATAATATCTTGTCACTGTTAAACCTTTTTGTTATGGAAGCCTTCGTTAGTAATGATTAGTTACACATTATGTTATCACAATATTTAACATATTTTACATCGGAGCTGCATTCCATTCCATTTTTTATATCACCTTCTGATACGACCGAGTACAGTCGTATTGTGTGATTTTATATTTTCTATTGTTATTTATGAAGTGATTTTATATTTTCTATTGTAACTTTTGAAGTGATATTCTAATTTCTATTGTGATTTACGAAGTGATATTCTAATTTATATTGTGAATTACACAATGATATTCTAATTTTTGTTGTGATATACGAAGAGATATTCTAATTTCTTCGGTGATTTACGAAGCGATTTTCTATTATCTCTTCTAATTTAAATCATCAAACATGCATCAATGAATTCGTCTGTGTTCTTCACAACTGTTTCAATAGTCATAATTTTCTTTAAAGAAAGTTTTTTGAATGTATTTTTTAACATTAAAAATATATTTCTGTTAAGTCTCATGATTTATAGTTTTAATGCCGACTCAGAAAGTTCTCAAATACCAAACAAATGGCGTAAAAACAATAGCAGCAAAGACAAACAGTTGATTGATTTGAACTGTACTCAGCGGGAGCAATTCGTGTTTTGAGCAATGAAGCTCATCTTCGATCACTGCATCAATTTCATGCTTCATAGACCACAATCTGGGCGTGAATGTGCGACTATAGACCAGTTGTACAGGTGAGAAAGATCATTATTAGCACAATAATAATAGTACTGTGTTGCAAATATGAATTTCGTATTGAGAGCTGATAATAAACAATTGGCAAACGTTACTGAGATTATATCAACTGGGTTATATTCATGTCTGCATTGGTTTATATTAGAATGATTGGCGTAGTGATCTATGTAATTCACAGCAGGATAAGTGTGTTGTTTATCTAGACTTCACTTTATTTTCAGCTCTGTTTTCAAATTTCTGTTGGATCTCTCTTGTAACAAGACACTTTTCCTATTATATTTTCAGCAGGAAAGATTATAAACCCGATATGATTTGTGTCACCATTCGCTCCAATGAAATGATACATCATGTGTTGGGCTATATTTATCTATCTATAGATCTTTTTGTCCGCCATACGGTGCACACTGATGCTTTTATGATAGTAATGTGTTCACATTGAATGCCGGAGACCGTCAATTAAACAGATATCTGCACATGGTGTAGTATTTATATAGCAGAAATCTCTCAATAAAATCCCAATTGTATTGCTACTGTTTCAGTTGTATCCCCGAGACACAACTTGTACTATATCGCTCGCGCATTATAATAGTGCCCGAAATGGGAACACGAATATTGTATAACTCCCACTGTAACCTTAACTATTGTTTAAATCACCAAAAATAATTATATGTCGTCCCAGTTTTAGGAAATGGGTACCAGATTTTTAAGAAAGTAAAAGCGGAGGGCGTGATACTGACTATATCATACATTGGTATGTCGTTAGCCGATGAAAAATATTTACTTAATACCGTGTTCACCGATACTCCTTAATTGTGAGAAATGTCCAGTTTACTTACAGAATAGTGTACCGACAATTACATGTTAGCATATATACAACATTGAACATGGAATCACTCGTCCCCCCAAAAATACACCATGTTAGCATATATACAACATTTAACATGCCAGTAATCTTTCCCCAAAACTACACCATGTAAGCATATATACAACATTGAACATGAAATCCCACCGAAGACTGATGTGTCGGGCCAATGGTGCAAATAAAACGGTGACACAACGCATTTCCATTCTTTGCACTACATCCTACTGGAAATCTAGAATGGATCATGGTCATGCTAAAAGGGAGACCCAACAGGAGTTTGAGAATGAACGCTGAAGAAGAAGAAGAACATGGAATAAACTAAAATTAGTTAAGTTACATTCTTATTGAATCTTTTTTTAATCTGTAAAACAATTCTGACTGACTATAGACTTGCTGGTATTACAGTAAAGTCATCGATGTTCACTAACTCTCTACTGCATGATGTTAGTGGCGTAGCGTCAATAGACGCCAAAATACTCACCGTCCACTCCCATGTCTATCGCGGAAAGAAAGAGTATAATCTTTACAGAACAAAAATCGGAAGTTTATTCTAATTGTGAAAGGCATATTTCATGGATGTCAGCACAGTCTAACATATGTTTCCAATGAGAGCTGCAATTCCCATTGGGTACAATTGAAGTGAAGTGAAAGAAGTGTTTTGCAATTGAAACATAATTATGTTTGTGTGATTCTTTCTGGATGTCATATTTGTAAATATTTTTTTACAAGGAGCGGATATTTCCTGACATGACATCGAGTTAGTGAACATCTCAACTCTGAGAGACCTGACAAGTCGGCAGCTCGTATTCATTGCTAAGTAATTAACGTACTAGGAGAAGCACAATCTAAATCCTGGAATGAAATATCGAGAACATCTAACAGAAATCTGAAAGTTAAGACCCTGAAAAATGTTCTAATGTATACAATAAATGAGAGTTAGAAACGAAAGCTTCAATCGCACCATACTCATAAATGATAAAATGGTAACCCTATAATGAATAACTTAGAAAGAAAACATAGATGGAAAGAATATTGTCAAGAGTTATACAATCCTTATATTAAAACAGAGTATACTTACATTCCAATAAACCAAAACATCGCATAAGCGGATATACTACATAAAAAAATAGAAGTAGTATTAAAATCTAGCCCCAACAACAAATCATCAGGAAATCACGGTATACCAAATGAAGCGATAAGAGCATGCAAGGAAATATCGGCGAAATTGTTATCGATGCTATTCAAAACAACATGGGAAGAAAAAAGAGTATCAGAAGACTGGAAAACAAGTAAAAATAGTAGCAAAAATATGTGGTTTTCAGAACACCAGTCTTTTTTATGAATCTTCTGAGCGAGTTGACGTGCAGCAGTTAATAGCATGTTTAGGCAATCTATGATGTGTTGTCTCCATTGTCGTCCACCTGTGCAGTCATTGACCTACTGCTACCATTAACTATTCCTCGCATTATTATTTTGTCCATGCATTTATAACTTTGTTCATGACCACAACAACCCGTTGTCTTAGTAGCCAACCAACCTCGACTTTCCTCGACTTTCAATATTCTTATCCATATTTGGTTCGTATTACTCGCTATCCGTAGTATTCTCAAAATCCTTAAGTAGTATTCTCACTTAGAAAGCAGCAATTCGCTTTGCAACTATTGTATTTAGTGTCCACGTTTCAAGTTAGAAATTAATACTCCAAGGATGTATGCTATAAGAGGTGGAAATACACGTACCCAAACAGAAGTGTAGCTGGGCACCACACTAGACAAGAGATTGACATGGAGCCCTCACATTGAGTACATAGAGGTACATTCAAGAAAGAAACGTGTCATTCTGATATCATTGGCAAGAACCAGCTGGAGCTGTCAACGGCAAATTTAAAGAAGGCATATACAATTGTAACTGGACGGTAGTAGAAAATGAGTCAACAACACGGACTTCAGCTGCCAATTCTCATTTGCAAGTTCATCACAAGGTACAAAATCAAGCCAGACCCTAAAGAAGCCATATGAAAATTGAGCATTCAAAGAAGGGTAGTAATATAAAAGACAATGAGCTGTTATGATCTGACGATCAAGTATTCTTCTTGGCTGCACTTGTAGAAACTCTATCTATACTCTAGCTAACTTGTATATGTGGTTGTAACTCATCAATAAACCTTCTTCACATATATAGTAACGTTTATTACATCAATAAGTCGACCTCATCGTGCAATCATAAGATAAAACATGTAATCAATATCAATTAAGTATTTCACGTAGTTTAAGAACATCACTTCCTTCGACTTATTGCCACTGATTAACTAATTTCGTATCTATCGTTTATGTCTACAACTTGTTATCAGGACCATGTACAAGGATATTATATCGATAACTTAATCCAGATTCTATATATTAGTATAATTCTTCAGCCGTTTCAAATCGTCATAGTGAAATCTATGGTTGAAGTTCGCAACTATCGATCGCATAGCATTTGCAAGCAGTAAGTAATATCAACTAGTTTGGTCTATCCGTGACCTGTGAAACGTTATTGTGTATCACTTTTGGGTGCTCAGTCTTTCGCAGCCCAATATTTGATTCTCTTTGTTCTCAGCAGCTTCCCTCTTCTAACCGAACTAAATCTCGAAATCCTGTTTTTCATGTGCTTATCTTCATGTTAGTTAGTTCGTTTGTCCCTACATAGTGTGCGGAGTATATATGTTATTGTAGTTTTCTTTTGTTGTTGCTATTAATGCTTGATTTTCTGGAAAAAGAAGTTCAGTCAAGAAGCTGTTTAGATTGTCTTCTTCTTTAGTCTTGGCAATTTTAAATATGGAGTCAATATATGCGATGAACAACAAGGGAGATAGAACACATTCTTTGTCGCGCGAAGCTATTCAACATAGTCCTATTTATGTTTCTCGTGCCATTTATGACAATTATCACATGTAGACCAATTACTACTGCTTTAATTAACAGCTCCAGAGTAATTGGTTTGTAAACATGATCTTAGGAAACCGTTATGAGTAATAAATACCCAACAATTTGCTTTCTTCTGATGTATAGCCAACTAAACATGATTACAAGTACATTTGTCGCTTTGCTTAATCGTTGTTCTGGCCCATTGACAAGACCAATAATTTATACGATTTTGAGACTGAAGTCATTCGTAATTTTATCAGAGCATTAGTTTAAAATAAATCTTCATATGTAGATTAAGTAACATTTAACATTGTATCTAATATCCAACAGCATTGCTGGTCTGCTATAATAGTAATTATATAAAGTCTGCAAGTCTTTAGAAATTGACATTTTAACACTTCGCACTTTTCCATATATACTCAATCTCTTTCAGCTTTGACGAAGAAAAGTGCACGTTCGTTCAATTAGTCCGGTTTGTTTGGTTTGAATACAAACGCTGGTTTGTAGTCATTCCCTTCGTCCTGTCCCTCGTCCTTCCCTACAAGTTGTCCGTGTGCAGTCATCCACCATGTAAGGACTTCAATGTATCTGCTTTATGACTAAAGTACACACCACATATGACATTGTAGTAATCGTGTTAGCTAGTTAATTTCCTCACAATCGAAGCTTGACATGGGTGGTATATCTACACATGATAATACATAACAGAAACATCGTTATATGCTCCCCATTCTTGCATAAGCCATGTACTTTGTGCTTACAGAAGTATGAACTGAGACTATGACAGCATATTGGCCTTGTCTACTTTGGTTTTTGACTAAAACTGTAAAGCTGCATTCAATGAATCTTCTTCCACTTTTATAATGGAGGTTTTTGCTATAAAGGGTTTTCTGATTTTTTAGAATACTTCTTATAGATTTACCGGAGACTTGGAGCTGTACATCACTCCTCACAGGATTGACCTCTCTAATTATAATACTTATTCCCCGGATCAGTGATCTAGCATGGTCAAATCAATGCAATTATTGACAAATTAAAAATAAAATAGAACGTCGCAGAATATTCAAAATATACAAAAAGAAAGTAGAAGTTAGGTATCTATCGCTTGTCTAAAGATCTTCAATTAGTTCAAGGTGCAGCAAATTCTTTCCTGACCCAAGATTGAACTTCCGGGTCATCTATTGATGATAAACACCAAACCTTTTGAATGGTCAATGTTTTACTAATCGTTCGTCCTTGCTTACGAGGGAGGAACACCATCACTACATCATCACCGTCACCCCCTAGCACTATTCTCTATTTTTATGCTTATTGTCAGCCTTAAGGTTCATGTACGCAAACTTCGAATGTAGTAGTACTTCATTTTAAAAATGTATTGTTTTGTATCGGCTTGCTAGAGTGTTAATACTGTTATTGTGTTTTGTATCGGCTTGCTAGAATGTTACGAACTGTTATTGTGTTGTATCGGCTTGCTAGAATGTTACAAACTGTTATTGTGTTGTATCGGCTTGCTAGAATGTTACAAACTGTTATTGTGTTGTATCGGCTTGCTAGAATGTTACAAAATGTTAATGTGTTGTATCGGCTTGCTAGAGATTTTCAAACTGTCATTGTGATGTATCGGCTTGCTAGATTGCTACAAACTGTTGTTGTGTTGCATCGGCTTGCTAGAGTGTTACAAACTGTTATAGTGTTGTATTAGCTTGTTAGAGTGTTACAAACTGTTATTGTGTTGTATCGGCTTGCTAGAATGTTACAAACTGTTATTGTGTTGTATCGGCTTGCTAGAATGTTACAAACTGTTATTGTTTTGTTTCGGCGTGCTAGAATGTTACAAAATGTTAATGTGTTGTATCGGCTTGCTTTAGATTTACAAACTGTTATTGTGTTGTATTGGCTAGCTAGAGTGTTACAAACTGTTATAATGTTGTATTGGCTTGTTAGAATGTTAGAAACTGTTATTGTTTTGTTTCGGCTTGCTAGAATTTTACAAAACTGTTATCGCATTATTGTTGTTGGCAATATAGTTTTCCTATGCTAATTACAATCAATCTATTGCACCACATGTACATCGATTTCTATTTATCCATTTAGTATTATATCCCATATTTTGATCCGGTGGTACACCTTCCTCTAAGATTATCGAACAGAAAAATCGTTTATTACTCTGTCTGACGTTACACAACTTTGTCTCGAATCAAGTGTTTTTGACGAAAAATGGATCAAAATAATAATGTAACTATTTCTAAGGGTGAAAAAAGTTCTAAACTGTGGTTGGTATAAAAATATTAATAATTGTTGCCTTCAATGTTTCCCTAGAAAGACAGCTGACACGATGAAGCTGCCTTTCATTTGCATCCTTTATTTGTATTGGAACTTGTACGACTGTCATTACATTTACGTGTTTACTTCTTCCATTATAGTTTTTTCTTAATCTACGTACATGGTTTATGACGAGTTATGCATTATGTAGGTTACAACATCAATTATGTAGAGTTATGGTTACAACAACCATTCATTATGTAGGTTACAACATCAAATATGTAGAGTTATGGTTACAACAACCATGCATTATGTAGAGCAAAGAATATAACAATCATAGGTTATGTAGAGCAATAGTTGCAACAGTCATACATAATGTAGAACAAGGTATACACTAACAATCCATTATGTAGGGCAAAAGTTACAACAACAACCCATTATGGATGGCGAAGGTTCCAACAACCATCCATTATGTAGAGCAAATGTTACAACAACAACCCATTATGGATGGCGAAGGTTCCAACAACCATCCATTATGTAGTTATAAAGGTTACAACAACCCTTTATGTAGATAAAAAGTTACAAAATCCAGCCATTATGTAGATAAAAGTTTGCAAAAACTATCCAATATATAAATATATATAAATATAAATATATATATAAACGGAGGCTATAACAACCACCCGTCATATAGAACACAAAAGTTACAACAGCCAGTCATTATGTAAAGCAAATGTTATCAGTCATCAATAATATATAGCAACGGTCACATTATGTGAACACATACAGCTGTATGCTAATTGTGTGTGCTGAACAGATATATATGTATATATAAGATATATATGTATATATAAGATATATATGTATATATAAGATATATATGTATATATAAGATATATATGTATATATAAGATATATATGTATATATAAGATATATATGTATATATAAGATATATATGTATATATAAGATATATATGTATATATAAGATATATATGTATATATAAGATATATATGTATATATAAGATATATATGTATATATAAGATATATATGTATATATAAGATATATATGTATATATAAGATATATATGTATATATAAGATATATATGTATATATAAGATATATATGTATATATAAGATATATACGTATATATAAGATATATACGTATATATAAGATATATATGTATATATAAGATATATATGTATATATAAGATATATATGTATATATAAGATATATATGTTATACTGATTAGTCAAATATTGCATTAACTTATTGTCCTTATCAAATGCTGTTCCTTCAATATAAACGTCGTTGTTTCGATGTATTAATCCTACGCATGAATTGAAGTTTTCCATATTCCCATCGGATTTGTATTCCCTTATATAAACTCGTTACTTTTCTGTCTACCACGATAACAATATGTATCCTGTGACAGATCTTTAGATCTATTCAAAAACGACACATTAGGCGCAATATTTATCCCGCTATTATTCTTTAAAATCAATGTACTGTTATGCACATCCAAATTTTGTATTGTCACAGTAAAAACTATGGAAATATAGCAATATATTGTTTTAATTGTATACAATCAGAATATTTATTTCGTATAGTTTTGATATTTTCGTTTCTTGTTTACTTTCAAAAAAATAAGCGCATCACAGTGCACGATTATTACAAACATAAGAAGTATGATTGTATCATTGGCTGTCATATTCATTTTTGCTTACTACATCTGCTTCTTGAGATGATTTGATCGATATCTTTATTTCAAAGCGTTTACAAGACGTAGAGGACTGACTTCACTGTGCTTGGTTTTCCATATCTAAAAAAACGGTGGAGAGTACCACTCTCATGCCGAGAGTACCACTCATAGCACGTAACTCATTAGCTTCTAGCGATAATCCACAAGAATCTCTAAATAAATTAATCTTTACACAAGATGGCACAAGCCGGATTCGAACAAAATACGGCTTGAACACAAGTCCAGCATCTTAACCACTTCGCTAGGGAGATCATATTGGTGTCCGATTTACTAAGCTCAACAAACAAACCGCGATTTGATTAAGCTCAACAAACAAACTGCGATTTGATTAAGCTCAACAAACAAACCGCGATTTGATTAAGCTCAACAAACAAACCGCGATTTGATTAAGTTCAACAAACAAACCGCGAGTTGATTAAGCTCAACAAACAAACCGCGATTTGATTAAGTTCAACAAACAAACCGCGAGTTGATTAAGCTCAACAAACAAACCGCGATTTGATTAAGCTCAACAAACAAACCGCGATTTGATTAAGCTCAACAAACAAACCGCGATTTGATTAAGCTCAACAAACAAACCGCGATTTGATTAAGTTCAACAAACAAACCGCGAGTTGATTAAGCTCAACAAACAAACCGCGAGTTGATTAAGCTCAACAAACAAACCGCGAGTTGATTAAGCTCAACAAACAAACCGCGAGTTGATTAAGCTCAACAAACAAACCGCGATTTGATTAAGCTCAACAAACAAACCGCGATTTGATTAAGCTCAACAAACAAACCGCGATTTGATTAAGCTCAACAAACAAACCGCGATTTGATTAAGTTCAACAAACAAACCGCGATTTGATTAAGTTCAACAAACAAACCGCGATTTGATTAAGCTCAACAAACAAACCGCGAGTTGATTAAGCTCAACAAACAAACCGCGAGTTGATTAAGCTCAACAAACAAACCGCGAGTTGATTAAGCTCAACAAACAAACCGCGAGTTGATTAAGCTCAACAAACAAACCGCGATTTGATTAAGCTCAACAAACAAACCGCGATTTGATTAAGCTCAACAAACAAACCGCGATTTGATTAAGCTCAACAAACAAACCGCGATTTGATTAGAACATGTGAGAATGGCTTCCTATAGTTTAGTGGATTACATATAGAATTCTCTTATTAAACAATAGTGATTGTGACGTTCAAGTTATATGGTGATCAATGAGAATAGCATGTGCTCTTAGCAGTGTCCATCTGGGCCAAGATGTATGTATGTTGGCCACTTTTGTTATGTAGATGTTCACTTGCGGAGAATGGAGATCCATTTGGTAATTCTGAGCTGATATTTTCATCACACAAACTACATTTAATAAGCAGGAAATGTTCAGGGATATTTAAAAAAAAAACACACTTTTAAATATTTCATAGTGAGGTGATAAATCGAGTTCAAAGATAAATTCAAACAAGGTCAGTGTTATGTGGTGTTCATTAAATAAGAGCACAGGATAACTAACCTGCCAACTGTTGACATCATTGGATGTAATATTAACAGGCCCGAGATGCTAAAGTATGTCAGGGTAACATGTGATAGCTAGCTTGTCATAGCGGTTTCATGTCAAGCAAACCATACAGAAAGTCAAGAGAGAATTCACAGCTCTCAAAAGATTGCACATATGGAGCAGCGGCTTCTCGTGCTCTTGTACAATCAGTTAGCACTCGCAGTGATTGCATATCGTCTGGGCATACTGACATTGCCTAAAATACATTTCGAGTGATTTATGTATCTATAATGAAGAAATTCACAACGTGTTGCGCTGCAATTGGGGTACCCACAATTTCAAATATGAGATACTTGCTTTTCTCAACACATCCCAGGGAAACTATGACCCAGATGAAGGTTTATATGCTTGTTATATCTTATATTAGGTGCCTCTTACATCATTGTCCATTCTAAGGGTTGGAGAATAAAAAGATGGATATATTGGTTGACAAAAGCGAACAAAATAATTTGTCGGTGACCACTGTTGAGAATAAGGTATCAACAAGCGTACGAACATGGCAGCCTACCAGTAGATCATTGGTAGGAACTGCATAGAGTGCGGTGATGGGAAGACAGAACTTGAAATCTAGGAACTGATTGAAGTCAATGCTGGGAGCGTAGGTGCATGCATATTCTCTAACGGGTTGGTCCAGCGTGGAGTGACGTCGGGATGACTGGTCGGTCCGGCGTGGAGAGACGTCGGGATGACGGGTCGGCCGGGGTAGAGAGACGTCCTACTGTACACATTTATAGAGCAACAGTTTCATACTGACTATTATTCTAATAAAGCCTGTTGTCATTGGAAGTCCCACCTGCTAGATAACTGAAACATATATTCTTACTCAAGTGTCAAGAACCGCAGTCCTAGATTAAAGAAACTTTTCTACAAATACGCGTAGGTGCATTTAGAAACAGAAATTAACCACGAGTGCAGTCATAAATTTTAGTACTAGATATCATATAAAGTTTAACAACTAGAAGGAAAACTACAGAGATACGGATCATAATAGATTGCCGCATATTTCCGGCAATTCTTTGACTGATAATCGAAAAATTGCATCCGGCAAGAGTGACAGAAATAAGAGAACAATACAGCAATTTTGTAGCTGCATATAGCTGAAAATAGTGAAATGTGACACGGTACAACATCAACACAAAATACAATATGTTAGAGAAGTAATGACCATGACAAGGTAATAACTCTTAAATCAAAATGATATTACCTAGATTCTCCGGTTGCAGGTATGTAATTACCTCTGAACATACCAGAGCGACAAGCGAGAAGTATTTCCTGTTTGTTTCATTAGTACCAAACACCTTCCATGCCTAGTAACTGTTATTTCATTAACTTGTTGTCAGTAATTCACTCATTCTGTATTGTAAATTTTGAGCACTGCAAAAATGTAACAATCTAATTAACTATTTTTCTTCTATTTTAGTTCTAAAACTCCTACATACTAGCAGGATGTAGTCTAGGGACCAGAATGTGTTATGTCATAATTTACAGCTTTGCTGATATATATGCGCTTTGGGTCGGACACATCCGACTTCATCATGAATTATGACTCACTTTGACTATCTAGACTATGGGACAGCCTAAATTTTCATTGGTACTCTTTTACTACGTGCATAGTAGGTAACAGTGTCGCTATTCTTTGCTCTCCGTTCAGACTCTGATAACATACGATCGAACACGTGTGTTGGATGATTCCCATCAAGTCCATGAAGCTGTTGTTTTATTATGGGAGATTAATTGATGATGCGGTTAATTATTTTTTCTCTAGTGATTAATACTGATCTAATGTAACACGCATATGGGCTTTAGTTTCATTGAGACCGCTGAAACAGACACCATCCCAAATTATAAACTATTTTGTTCATTTGGGTATATATATTGCAGATGATTACTATATGGTATCTATACATTTTATGTGCACTAATATGAAATGGAATATATGTTTGCGTATGAAAGCATTGTAAGTTGTGTATTTTCACGATCCAGTGTGCTGCATAACACAACAGATTACTACTAGCTGAAGGGGTAACTTATTCGCTGTCAGAGAAATAACATTCTTTTTCTACGAACCACTTTTCCCAATAGGTGATTGACATGAGCAGTACTGCTTTTTCATACATTTTTGTGGCATCAATGATGCCAGAGATCTGCGATAAATATTCGTAATGTTAGTGGTGTAGTTTCACTAGCAATATAAATGAGTTCACAGCGCCTTTATATACACCATACATAAGCATAAAACCTTTATATACACCATACATAAGCATAAAACCTTTATATACACCATACATAAGCATAAAACCTTTATATACACCATACATAAGCATAAAACCTTTATATACACAATGTATTAAAATAAGATCTTGGGGTCTTTGTTACCATATTTTATGGTTTTTCTTCCTGATATAACCTAATTAGATTTTGTTGTCCGCTGGTTGAAATAGTGCGACTCTCCAAAAGAGAAACAAACTCAATAACTACTACTAGGCTATGCATCATAAGCATATAACACTGAAAACGATTATTGCCGTCTATAAAGCAATTACAGTTTCATATAACTGCAGACATAAACATAGGCAATTTATTAAATAAATGGACAAGAGCTTCACGGAATGTGCGACTACTATTGAAATTTACAGTGACCCTACCAGAAGATCATAAACAATCTCAGCATTTAATTATATAGACATTCCGAATTTGGATATGCTGGGCCTACACGTCGCATAACGGCTACACAAAGCATCATGCTTCCGGCGGAAATCAAACACATATCCGTGCTGATTATTATGGAGTTGAACGCAAAGCAAATAAGCAAACTTATACAGGTTAAGGCTGGTTATATCACCTCTGTATTTATGTGGGCAGGTGCCACATGCGGAGGGACATATGCTGAAAAACTGCAATAGAATAAACCATTTGCAGATTTACCACTGGCATACAGAAACATACATTCACAGAAAACTGTACGGTGGTCTTGAAAAACACTCAAATAGTACACCATTTATAAAGGTAACTGAACTTTATGTGTATACACAGTTTAACGATTGTAAACTATATAAGTAATTTTCATACTACAAATCTACCCCAAAAAAATAAAAAATAATAATAATTTTAAAAAAATTCTGCTTCGCGTATTTAACAGTTTTTGTAAGACGTGGGTATGACTGATAATGTTTAAAACGCTTCGAGGTATTTTTAAAGAAACAGTATTCGAGTATTCAGGTTTTTTTTAAAGTTGATATCATTACACTCCGGGGCGATCCATATATGTTCAATATCTTTTAGCAAACGGTGAGAACATGTGTCTTTATACTTGTAGTTGTCCATTGATTGTTCCCGCACTTAATTCAACCCTCTTGTCCCTATATGTTTTTGGCACGCTACAGTTTACAACAAACACCAATCTCTGTAGTGATGTTCCGTCCAGTGAGTTTTAATTTTCCAAACTACGATCCAATATTTCTTCAAGGTCTTACCTTTATCCACATTCGAAGTACCCATACCATGTGCTCTTGTAGACTGTGTTTCAGCATTTTCATTGCCCGCACACCAGCAGTACGAGTTGCTGAAGGGTAGATTCATCTATGGAAACCGCACATTCATGGCACATCCATTGGCGTTGGACCTTCCGAATCGTGGACTGAGAGTTTGGCCAAAAAATACAACAGGCCTTTTCAGCGTGGTTTCCGAGATTTATATAATGCTGTTGTAACAAACTTCACCACCGGAAAAAAATATCAAACGTAACCTATATGAGGTTTGTAAAACAAACACTTCGTCATGCCACTTGAGTATGTCTTGAATAATATAATCACTGAAAACATGCACATGTTCTCACAAAGCAGGTGTTGCAATGTATGCAAACGCAGACACAGCACACATAATTGCTCCACTTAGATAAATGGTCATCCATCGCAAGTGATGATTAAGATTTCTTATATATATATATATTTCTGGAAGTAAATCAGTGAAATGTATGTCCTTGACCAAGTGTTCATATGGAACACTACTTTGTTTTTCCTGATCTTTTGTCAGTGGCGGAGGGGGAATAGACGTTTCATTTTTAAACTTGCGTGTATGGGGCATTCTTTTTCGACATAAAACAACCATTTTCTGGAGATTTCAGACGTTCACTCAACACAGGTGTAGGATTCAATTCTATTTCATCTACTCTCCTATCATGGATTTCCTTGCAATCTCGAGTTGTGTTTCTGTTTCATGTGAAATTTCGCCCTTCTCAAACCTTCAGACACGGTCTTAAACAGGATTAATCACTATGGCGCATATCTTCTTCTTCTTCTGCGTTCGTTCTATGGCGCATATTAGATGGGGCAGTATCATCCAGGTCAAAACTATGTAGAGGTCGTTGACGACATCCATAACAGAATAGGGGTTCCACTGCTCTTTGCTTACATTGTGAGAACCTGTAGTTAGTTTGTAAGATGTGCATTTTATGGAGAAGTGTGGATTTTATGGAGAAGTGTGGATTTTATAGAAAAGTGTGGATTTTATAGAAAAGTGTGGATTTTATAGAAAAGTGTGGATTTTATAGAAAAGTGTGGATTTATAGAAAAGTGTGGATTTTATCGAGAGGTGTGGATTTAATGGTAAGTGTGGATTTAATGGAGAAGTGTGGATTTTATGGATAAGTGTGGATTTTATAGAGAAGTGTGGATTTTATAGAGAAGTGTGTATTTTATGGAGAAGTGTGTATTTTATGGAGAAGTGTGTATTTTATGGAGAAGTGTGGAATTTTTGGAGAAGTGTGTATTTTCTGGAGAAGTGTGTATTTCATTGAGAAGTGTGTATTTTATGAAGAAGTGTGGATTTTATGGAGAAGTGTGGATTTTATGGAGAAGTGTGGATTTTATGGAGAAGTGTGGATTTTATGGAGAAGTGTGGATTCTATGGAGATGTGTGGATTCTATGAAGATGTGTGGATTCTATGAAGATGTGTGGATTCTATGAAGATGTGTGGATTTTATGAAAAGTGTGGATTTTATGGAGATGTGTGGATTTTATGGAGAAGTGTGGATTTTATGGAGATGTGTGGATTTTATGAAGAAGTATGGATTTTATGGAGAAGTGTGGATTTTTTTGGAGAAGTGTGGATTTTATGGAGAAGTGTGGATTTTATGGAGAAGTGTGGATTTTATGGAGATGTGTGGATTTTATGGAGATGTTTGGATTTTATGGAGAAGTGTGGATTTTATAGAGAAGTGTGGATCTTTGGAGAAGTTTTCATTTTATGGATAGGAGATGCGTTGATTTCATGCGTTGAGATGCGAAGAAGAGAAATCAATCAGAAATATACACATGTTGGATATATTAGAAGTAAGAAATGAAATATTGAGAGAAATGGTTAAAAAAAATAAACATGTCAGATACATAGACAAATACAAACTGTCTTATCTATTGTCTAATGTATTTCCCCAGAAGGTTTGTTATCAATTCTTGCCGTTAAGCGTAGAGGGCGATTGGAGCTCGAGCTTGCGATCAAAGGTCAGATGTGTTGCCTCGGATGTGCTATGCCCGTGATTATTCTAGAAGGCCCTGATGTTTTCTATCCGTCTTTTCCGTGGTCTTCCTATGGCTTTGTAACCTGATCTCATTTGGTTCTATGCCTTCACGTGTAACTTGTCGTGATGCATTCTCATAATGCAAACTGTACTAGAGATAAAGTAGATAAAGAATACATCTACAGATGTTAGAACGATACAGCTCATAGAGGCATATTGTGACATAATAATCCAACCTTGATCTTTGTAAGTCGTTTGAAATATTGATGTACTAATATAACTATAGTGGACTAGTGCTTGTGGTTGAAATCGCCGTGATTTAACAAATTATAGAACTGGTACTTCTTGTCACCAACTAGGTAGATGGAGACTGCGCTGGAAATGAATGAACAACATAATATTGATAGCCTTCATCTTCTTTTGCATGAATCCTCATACTTCTACAGATTAGCAAGATGTAATATAGAGAACGGAATGCGTTGTTTCATTTATTGCATCTGTGCTGCGATATCTGAGTCTTTCTTCCTGATATATTCTACTTCAGTATAGCTTTGTTTGTTTCTTAAGTAGGGGTTTATGCCTCATATGGTCGAGGCCCGCCTCTTTCAACCTAGGACTAGTGTCCATATTGGTTATATCGAGGCGGTTGGGGATCTGTGTTTTTTGTGGCTTGTCTGCCTGGTTGTTGCTAGGATGTGGCTCTGTTAGCCGGGTTCGCTGTTGGGCCTCCTAGCGGCAGTCCTTATATGGACTATGGCGTGGCTCTGCCTTTCTCCGGTATTGATGAGACTATAAGGTGGTAGTCCTTAAAATGACTTTGTGTTGGATTGGTTGGAGCTCTTTCTTCTGCTATTTGCTGTGTTGTTCCTTCGCTGTGTCGGTCTGGATTATAAGGTGGTGGTCCTTATAAGGACTTAAATGCCTTTCTATTGATTTGGTTGGAGTTCTTTTCGTGTGCTATTTCCTGTGTATTTCGTCTGGGCCACGTTGACTTTATATTGAATGGCATAAAAAACTCCACCGTATAACCTATTTAGTCGCCCCTTACGACATGCATAGAAAGTAAACAGTATTGCTATCATTTGCTCCCCTATAAGATCCCCAGCAACATACAGACGTGATAGCTAAACTAAATCGTGTATATGTTCTCCATTTTCTTTTCTTCCTTGTTCTTCAGCCGAAGTCAAACGCTGATATTGATTTCATCAATGAACTGTACTCTGTTCACCAGCCCTGAGATACGGCTTATATGTTCATTTTTATATTTGCCTTGTGCTACCCGAGCCACCCATTTCCTATTTAGGACTGTTACCCGACACTGGAACATTTATACCTTGATAGGGCCGCATAGCTTAACTTTCAGAGCTGTTTCAGTTGACCATAGTTTTCATGTGGATTAGACAATTCTTCGAAATTATCTTGGTTGTTCTGGAGATTGTCGACCTGTATATTTCAGTGCTGCCAACTCCAAACCTCCAGCACATACGTTGGTTGAGTCTATTGAAGCATGTTTTCAGATTAAATTATAATGATTCTTTCTTTCTTTCGAACCTGCCCGTTGTTTCTAATGGATAAACAGCTTCTGACCTGTCTGAGGTCTCAATTAATGTTTGAGTGAATTCCTTTTTTTTGTAATAAATTTGTTTCAGCATCATTTCCACGTGCATCACATTTATCAAACCAAGCGTACTTTTAATAATATTTTTATTTAGCATTTTTGTTTATATAAAATTATCGACCATCTAATTTTGGACGCCATTTCTCCCCAAAATAAACTGTTTTCCTGGTGCGTTTGTGATCACCAGATTTTCTATTTTCTGTAATTTGTTATTTTTCACGAATAAGTGCATTCACAACATTTATTTTTGAAAATATTTGAGTTTTATGTAACAAAACTTACTTTAGTGATTAGATTGTGTGTCATATGGACCCAAAAGGGGAGCAAATAATAGTGGCACTTTTATATATCATGCACGCTGTAAGAGTCGACTAAGTAGATTCTGGGTGTGAATTTGACAATCCCATCTCATAGCAGGTCAGAGAAACCCTGAAATAATCTGAAGTCGGTAGAGGTTAGCACAAATATCGCAGCCAAGCGGTAAAGCATGACATATCGAATTTCGCCCTAGTGACTACATCCTACAGAAGTTTGAGAATGATCACATAAGAAGAAAGAACTGCTTGAGTAAATGAATGTAATGCTACATGCAGTTTAGAGTATGTGCAATCAATGATACTTTCATTAGCAAGTACTTCAATTGATTCAGTTCTACTGGTTAGGAAAGAAATTACTCAGTTTCAAAGGGCTCTAAAGAGAGTGGATTAACTTCACTGCACTCGCACTTTCATATGGTACTCAAGTAAACATCCCGCCGCCTGCCCAAATTACCACTTATATCACGTAATTCCGTAGCTTCAGAAATTCATAGGATCATTTATCTAAAAATCCACTTTGTAAACGGCCTCAGGAGCATGGTTTCGAACCAGAGACCTATTGAGCACAAGGCTAACATCTTAACAGCTACGATAGTAAGATCCCATGCTTAGTTTCATACCGATGTAGTATATATATAGCTTCCAATAATGCTGTTCATATACATAATGTGAGTGTAGTTTGTATATTGAATGTCCATAGTTACACTCTTTCTATCTAAAATACACCCACCAGCACAAGGTATTTATGCGTATGCCTATATATTTGTATGTCGTTCTTTATAGAAATATCTCTCTGTAGTATTTATAGTTTGTCCTTCCGGCCTCTGTGCTGCGACCCACTTAAGTGCATCTTGTTGAAAACGTTTATCGATGACCATATACATTTTCAGACATATTAGCTGTTGGTAAATCCATCCTTATAACATGACTCATTTCACTATTCCCTTGACTTTGATTTCGTGTCCCACAAAGTAATCATAGTATAATCATAATATAATCATAGTATAATCGTAGTAGCTACAGAAAATCACAAGAATAATCCATGGTGTAATTAATGAGCCTTGATTTCCGATTAACCGGTAAGACCTATGTGTTGGGTTTGGAGGGGGGCTTTGTATTTTATGATTCAGCAAATACAATTTGTATTTTTAATGCAATAAGGAAAACCCCCCACAACATTATCTAAGCTATCTGAGTTTGAAACCCACTTCTCTGCGCAAACTCTCAACACCTATGCTCCCTCCACAACATCTCCTTATACCCCTTCAGAAGTTTCGATCAACCTCTTCTGTAATATTTCAAGTATCAATTGAACGTGAGATGGTATTTATACACTTCTATATCGGTTTAGTTATAGCTTAGTTATAATCCATAGTTCATTCAACACGTCCGCTGCACTAATAGAGAAGAAATAATCGATTTTCAATGTTACATTTTATTTACATATGTGAACGCAGATGTCTAGTTCATTCAAGGTAATGACACCGATACGTATAGTAGTGGAGCCGTGGTAGTGTAGTGATTAGTTACCCAGAGAGCGTATGTGGGTACGTCTATAGCCATCCAGACAACTGTAAAATGTTAATTGTGCTGGACAACGATCGACTTTGAGCATGATGGCCGATGTGTATGTACGAGACTCTCGCACGGGTGATTTATTTCAATTGATATGGTGATAAACGTCGAGGTAAATGCAAATAAAGTAAATATGTTACTATATCAATATAAAATAATAAAATATAGCAAAAAATATATTATTATTTTATATTGATATAGTAACCTATTTACTTTATTTGCATTTACCTCTATTTGTATGGTTACTGCGACACTTCCTTTTTGTCGGTCATCCTCCGATATTTTGGTTATTTATGTTGATACACGTCCATTGATCAATTGAAGAGGTTAAACTACTGAACACAAACGCCGAAATTGGATGTGTTTGGCCACTGGCGCAAATAGGACGGTGACATAATATATTTCCGCTATCTGGACCACGTCTTCCTGGAAATCTAGTAAAAACATCCTTTAACAAGCGAGATTTGATGGGAGTTTCAGAGCGGAAGCAAAGAAATCCTCCACCGACCACCAGATCCGAGTTTCACATTCAATCTTTATCATTGAGAGGAAGGAAATTTACTCCCATGTTTCACTCAGCCACATTTAAGTAGAGTACCAGAGCTCATGCATTGATAAGGTCGAGGACTAGCGTCATTATTAATGATAAAGTCCGGTAGTCACCTAGTTTCTAGTCAGCCACTAAATAGGAATCTAAACCTTTATTGGGAAAATCGTTTGTTATGACGCTGGTTCACATCTCAGCTCATGTTTTCCTGTATAACATACATGTTAGTTATCTAACTTGACGGTGAGATTATTTAGTTAGGATGTTAGTTTGTTATTGTATATAATAATTGAGGTGTAACGTAACGACGAAATTTCTTGTAAATTATGTTACCTTTCAAGCATCACTTAAATGTAATGTAAACGTAAAGATAGTAGAGCTTACGAGATATCAACGCCATAGCTCGTGTTTACGTATATGTTCTTAGATGCCTAGTTAGTCAGTCAGTTCCTCTTTTGCAAGTTTGGCACATAGTCATAGTTCTCCATGCATGTCGGTCAGTTGCTAGGGATTACAGGTATTGTGCATTTATGCCTGTTGATTTTAATTCATTCATGAATGTTCTTTTGAGAGTTGTTTTTGGTCTTCCCTGTTTTCTTTCCCGTCTGGTGTCCACATGAAGACCTTTCGTGGAATTATGTCTTCCTTCATTCTAAGTACGTTGCCGATGTATGTCCAGCGGCGTTTTGTGATGATGTTCGTCACGTATTTTTGTTGTGTCTGCTCTCTTAGTTTGGCGTTTAATTTGAAGTCTTTCAATTAGTATTTACTATCTAGTTAGTGGTTGACCACAAATTGCGTGACTAGCGTCGCCTACAGGACTTTCTCAGTAGTGGTGACTCCATAAATCGATCTCACCAGAACATTACCACTGGTACCTTACTTTCTGACTGCAGGATGCCCCACAAAAAGTAATGTTTATTTCATACCACAGATTCATACTCGGATTTGTTGGTTAGCGAGAAAGTGAATTAATATTTCACTGCCGAAGCTCGCAAAGCACCGGGTATGTGTTCTAAAGTGTAACGTCTCCGGAGAGATCATGACCAGTCCTCTAAAAAAAAGACCTGTGTGCAGAAAGGTAAACATGACCTGAAATGCTGAATTTACGTGAATTTTCTTGTGGTCGATGTGGATTTTCTTGACATGTGTCTCCGAATATATAAAAAAGTGACTAACTAAAATCATGACAATAATATGTGTACTTTGTCCCCGGACAAGCGGGCTTGGAGGGAAACTAACGGGCCGGCGAATTAGCTAGTCTCTACACTACAACAGATGGTCAGCCTATGGATCGAAATTACATACTCATTGCTCTGCGTGAGTCCTCACGATCAGAGGATTTTGAGATGAATGAGCATGAGTCAATATAGATTGTGCGAATTCGGAGTGAGGATAGGTGTGGCATGTAGATAACTCCCGACAAACGTTTCAAAAAAGAATCTGTGAACCAACATAGAACAGGAACCATCAGCCTTTATACTCTGAGAGGTTTACTGAAGCGGAGATCTGAGCACCTATGGATATGTCCGGTGTGCGAAGAGAATGATCAACGGACGTAATACCTAATACAACAGTAATTTTAAAAAGTAGCAAATGAAGTCCTGCTTACTTTGTTTAAAGTGTTATTGTTTACGACCGATGGTTTCTGTTAGAATCTAACTTCGAAATGAGAGCTAGTGTCCCCGAAGCGGAATTATGAAAGTTTCTCGAAAAATAAATAATCCAAGCACGCAAGGATTGAGAAAAGTTGTTGTTTAGGCATTTAGGTTAGTTCTTTTCGCATATATCCAATTAGCGTACTTAACACAAACACACTGGAATGTGCATTTTAGTTATTACCCAGAAATGAAATAAATGTATTATCCATCCCATAGACGTCCAAAGTAAACAAACAAAAGCTAATTGCTAACTAAACGGAGCGTAGATTATCCAGAAGGAGATTGTCGATAAATTATGTCAATAATGAACGGGTCTAAAAATGTTTGAAAGTTAAAAAATTGAAAACAACAAGGTATATACTGTAGAAGCATCGACAGTTGTCTTTAGTAAATAAAATCGGTATTATGATCGCAATTCACCGTTTTCGTTCTTCTTTCCGATTAATGCATATCTTCGTATTTTGTGGTTGATTAATCTAAATATTATATCAATAAATAAATAATTAATTGAAATATTCACATTTTAGGGTTAGTGTTACATAACTAATCGTAACCGTAACCCTAAATATAATTATATATTTGAATTAATAACTTATAAACATAATTTGATAAACATAGCCAACGGAAATAATCCCAAAGATAGGCACTAATTGGCGCAACCGGGGTTGGATTGCGAACGTAGTACCGAAAAATCATATTGTAGCAAATGCTATTTGATCCAGGGTCGCATAGTTGGCACCAAATCGCTCACCAATCCGAATTAACATATTTTCTGTCTTCGATCCACGAATTAAAAAAGCAGTTGTAGCCATGACCACACAGACCTGTGCGATGTGTGATGTTGTTGTCTGTGCGTCGATCGACAGGTTCATATCCATAGTTGCTAAAGAATATGTACATTATATGTCTGAATAAAAATCGCACCTATATTCAGGGATACAGCGTGACGGAAGGCTGAAATCGCGCTGATTCGGATAGAGAGGTGATTGGTGTCATTTGAGCGGACTTGGTTCAAAGCCCGTTTTCTGCTTTATGATTTTCCTGACAACAAAATTATTTCGTTTTTGTGCAATCTACCTGCTACTACATTTAATGGGCGAGAGTGTGATCTTTTAGTTTCAACCATGGTCATCTGGAAATTATATATATATATATATATATAATAGGTCATGCTACGGCATTACACGTCATTTGTCAAGATTTGTCAGGATGTCTCGCACATATTTCACGAGTATAGCTGACAAATGTAAGCCTTGTGTATGCCAAGTCCTTCTCCATAATAGTCCTACGTTTTAAACTAACGCATCGGTACTTATCATTGCTTATCAGACTTTCCCGTACTTTTGATAGATTGACATTACAAGCGACTAGTTCTTCTTCTCTTTTCGTTCACTTGAAACGTGTCTATATCTGTAATTCTGTTTCATGAATAAAACTCAATGTTTTTGTAGTTCATACAGTGTCCCATACAGCTCTGATTCCAGTGTTGTTTCCTGTGGTCAATATGTCTGCCTCAGCGGTTCATACTCAGAACATTATTGCAGTATATGTTTGGCACTCTGTGCTGCCTGTCCCAATTCTTGAATTGTGTGTACATTGACTGCGGAGTCGGTTGTGTCCCGTTCTGAGACGTAGAATTATAACTTGTTCTGATCTGTTCATAATGTGATAGTCATCGTGTGGTGGTATTTATGACTTTCTTAATGATTTTATCACTTTTTTTTTCTCTGATGGTAGGTGATTCGTACATCTCGTTGGTGTTCGGCAAACACCTGCTTTAGCCAGTTGGTCTGCTTTTTCATGTCCTAGTATTCCACAGAGAGAGGGTATCCACTGCATGATTACTCTATATTGGTAACACATTGAGAAGTTTTTGCAATTCTGTTTTCCAGATCGGAGAGCTTGAAGCACTGACCTTGCATCTGTCAGGAATACCACGGGATGTGGGCCAGGATAGGAGTTCAGCAGTTGACACCATAATTGCTTGCATTTCTGCATCATAATTATTGTAGAATTTCCCTGTTGGCGTTCTGATCGTATCTCTAGGCTTCTGCGGATATTCTATATATACATCTACACCTCCATTGCTCACTGCACTTTGTGCTGACCCAAATTGTATACTCTAAACTCTAACCAATATGTCTTGTGGATATTCCTCGTCCAGGAAACTGAAGGTGACTGTCCTTCTCTGCACACTGTTCTGTTCGTCCTAACTTAGTATTCCTTTTACGTGGGTCTAAATGTATATTGGTATTCTACGCCTTTTACTCCAAGGGGTTTGTTCTAGTACAAACCTTAAGGGGCGGTCAACTTCAGGTAGGTCTGTAAGTTGTCTACGGAGTCATTTAGCTTGGTGGATAAAACTGCATCTTTTCAGCCGCCCCATTGCTATATTTTGAATCTTTCCTTCATTGGGTGACTTGGCATACACTTAAACTTTTCTGCTTGTATTAGCACCTTTGTGTCTCAGCGTTCACCAAGTGTTAGCATACTTCCCATTTTCTGCATCTCTGCTATGGGTATAAGCGACTAATATATAACCCGTGACCGTCGACATATATAAGAGATGTCTAATTGGAAAACAGCCATCTAAAATGACTCATTTGTGTTTTCAATTAATTCTCATTGGTCACTATGTTTATACTTTGTGTCGACAACAGCCAATTAAAATCACAGGAGTAGTCAAAAACGTCATTAAGAAGGATGATTTCCAGTGAGATTGATCGTGTTTACTTGATGAGAGACACGGTTAAACTTTCTGTCATCCAGTGATTTTGTTAACTGAAGTACATATATATAATTCATATTTCAAAGTTTCTTTGTCTCTGTCAGTGCTCAAGAGAACTGCGATCTGACAGTGACAGTCAAACAATAATATATTCAAAGACATATGTTAAAATATCGTATTTTCATTGCTGAACCCTGTGGTAGCATTTCCTAGAATGTTTAAGTCATCGAAATGCCAACCATTTTGAACGTTTTTCTTCAAAATTCTGCCCCTTAATTGTATTTTGATTGGAGCCGATTGATGCTGCCGTTTCTCTACATCATAGCACGGCACGGGTCTGTGTACAATATATGTAAAATCAATATTGAAACGTACTGTTTCTTAAGTCAAATCGTATGTTGAAAAGGTAAATTTGCAGAATAAAAGAAATAAAGAATATTAATGACTGGATGTCAACATAAAATAAACATCGATATCAGGCTTTCCTGCTGCATTGGTAAACAGTTGACACACATTTCATCATCACCACCATCAGCAGGTACAGTGTCGTCTGGCATAGGCTATTGTGGATCTCCTCAAATATCTGCTTCCAGTATCTTTTAACAGGATAGTTGTTGACTCTGCCGCGCCACATTGTCATAATATCGAATATTTTCTCACGTTGTCGTCCTCAATATTTCTTGCCGTCTATATTGTCTGTTGTAACTATATTTTCCGCACCTCCTTATCTCAAACCGCAACGAAACAATTAAGAATAAAATATGTCATAATTTTTTTTAAATATCAAGCAATCATAATCTTGTATTTAATTCTTTCAAGCACAACCTCGTTAGTTGTTCTAGTTGCCCATAATCATCTCGACATTGCCCTCTAGAACGGCATCTCTGCTGCCTCTAATTTTCCACTATCCTATTTATTATCCACAACTCACATCTATATACTAGAATAGTTGTTATGTAGCTCTGAGGAACTCTATTTCTCCCCAATAATATATATATATATACACACACAAAAAAACGTTAGGTGAATAAATGTAGCAGAAATTTTCGGATCAGCAATACATCAGACACGTGCAACACAAGGCCACGAGCAATTGCTACCTGTCACTTGATTTTTTTTATCCAGCCCTCGTAAGATACTATAATCAAACAAGATGGAATATTTTTTTTTTGCCAGTTCTGGTGGAGATATGTTGATTTATTAGAAGTTAAAGAAAACGGATTTCCCGGGTCTTAGAGACAGATTTATATAGGGCATCGTGCTTCACTGATTTATATCTACTTCTTCTTCTTCTGCGTTCGTTCTCAAACTCCTGCAGATTAGCAGGATGTAGTTCAGAGAATGGAATGTTTTGTGTCATGGTTTACCCCAATGCTGCGATATGTACGCTTTTCGGCTTGACACATCCGACTTTAGCATGGCTTTGGGTCATATTGGCCCTATATGCGATTGAACAACCAACTCATTCTCCATAACCTCTGTAGTCGCCTCCTACGACATACATGGAAGTTCAATAATGTTGCTATTCTTTGTTCCCCTCTCTGGCCCCGGCAACACATGCCACTCCTTTACATCAAATGTAACGTAAACTATCTCGTGCGGCCTAGACGTGTAGCTATAGTTGTGCCCATTGCCCCGTGTGTTGCCAAGGGCTGAAATTGGAGCAAAGAGTAGCAACACTTTACTGTACATACACATCGTAAGGGACGACTAATGAGGTAATGGGGTGACGTTGGCTATCCCACCTCACATATGATCAGAAGACATGCTGAATTCGAATGTTTCTAGCTGAATGGCGCAGATATTACAGTTAAGCTGCAAACCACGACGCAACGAATGCCTTTCTCCGGACTAGTTCCTGTTAATTTGCAGGAGTTTGAGAATGAACACACAAGGAGAAGATGCACTCCTTATTATATATACATTTACTACGTCAAATCTGCTATACAATGTGCATGATTGTATCAGCTCTGGTTAGCTTCAATAACAGGTACCAAATAACAGGTAGCCGATAACAATGATTATAAGTAGTAGTTTTACTGCAGTAAATAATATATTACAAACGGACAATAGTATTCAATCTTGGTGCCACCGACTCTTTAATCACCCAGGAAAGTTATTATCATGCCTTTTAAGTTAGGCAAAAACTTGTGTATCCAAAAATTCAATGTTAATGTATGTCTCACCGCTGTCCACAAGGGTACAAGTTAGTATCTCACATTCTTTAAAGTGATATATTCTTTCCAAAGCGTAGTCTTATTTATGGATTATTTTAAAACTTTTCCCCTATTCTCGGCGAGTTTAACTGCCACAGCGTCGGGTTATGAACTTATGCCACATTCTGGACGAGTAGAACTGTCTCAGCGACGGGCTATGAACTTATGCCACATTCTGGACGAGTAGAACTGTCTCAGCGACGGGCTATGAACTTATGTCACATTCTCGACGAGTAGAACTGTCTCAGCGACGGGCTATGAACTTCTCCCACAATCTGGACGAGTTGAACTGTCTCAGCAACGGGTCATGAACATCTCTCACAATCTGAACGAGTTGAACTGTCGTAGCGACGGGCTATGAACTTATGTCACATTCTCGACGAGTTGAACTGTCTCAGCGACGGGCTATGAACTTATGTCACATTCTCGACGAGTAGAACTGTCTCAGCGACGGGCTATGAACTTATGTCACATTTTCGAAGAGTAGAACTGTCTCAGCGACGGGCTATGAACTTCTCCCACAATCTGGACGAGTTGAACTGTCTCAGCGACGGGCTATGAACTTCTCCCACAATCTGGACGAGTTGAACTGTCTCAGCGACGGGCTATGAACTTCTCCCACAATCTGGACGAGTTGAACTGTCTCAGCGACGGGTCATGAACATCTCTCACAATCTGAACGAGTTGAACTGTCTCAGCGACGGGCTATGGACTTATGTCACATTCTCGACGAGTTGAACTGTCTCAGCGACGGGCTATGAACTTCTCCCACAATCTGGACGAGTTGAACTGCCTCAGCGACAAGGCATTAACTTCTCCCCTTATCTGGGCGAGTTGAACAGCCTCAGCGACGGGTCATGAACATCTCTCACAATCTGAACGACTTGAACTGCCTCAAGGACGGGGCATTTTAAAACAATCTCCTTGCTATTGTTTTAACCTTGAACATAATGCTTGTGAGACCAACTAGCATCTTCGACGTAATCCACCTTATACAAAGTGTTGATACTTTGAAAACAAACAATCATGGAGCTTCTAAAATTGGGAATGTTATTGTACTGAACAAATATAATATCTAGGTGTATTTTAACTGAATTAAAACGCATTATCTTTGTGTCGGGGTCCCGATTCACTTTTGTGTCTATAAAATAAAGATATGTGTCAGTCAGCTTGAGTAAAATGAAGACCATGACTGAAACGATTAGAAACCTGTGTTGTAGAATTGAAAAAATGTCTAAAGAAGATATAATTGAAAAGTATTTCATTATTGTGATATCATTTGCTGATTATATATATATATATATAGAAGTCTATATCCCTACACAAACATTTACGAATTATACTTTTAACACGTCACATAGTATATGGTGCCACCTGCTATGCTGGGATGGTTCCCATACTGACTTGTTTTACTTCCGGTTCTAACCGAGCCGTTCTACTAGAGAGATAACAGATCCATGTAAAAACATTAAATGAAGATTTCCCGGTCTCAACTTTACAAAGGTCATCTCGGATTGCCTTTTCTTATGCCATTGAACATCAAGGTCATTGCCCTTGATTAAACTTAAACAATATTAGACGCGCGAGGAAGAGAGATCACAGAAAAGATGTGTTTCTATTATGTACTAATGTATGGCTCAGAAACATGGACACTAAACAAACAATCAGAAGACTGAATTGATGCCCTTGAGATGTGGATATATAGAAGAATGGGGAGAACACCACGGAAAAGGAAGAAAACAAACAAAGAGCTACTAACAACACTTAATATTAAGAAAAAAATATTAAGGGAAATAAAGTCTGGCAAATAAAATATATTGGGCACATTAAAATATTTCCGTGCTGAATACCTTACTTGTGGATAAAGTCGAAGGGAAGCGAGCAAGAGGTAGGCAGAAATATAAATGTAGAGTAACATCACAAGATGGACATATTCCACGCTAGCAGAGTGCAGCACCAAAATAACAGACACGGAATGTTGGAGATCTGTTGCAGCCACCCTTCACTGCGGAGACAGATGCCACTTGAGTTAGAATATTTAGACCAAGTTCTTCTCCAAAATAATTACTCGTGCATATTCCAATCTTTGTGACATTATCTTTTCTTAAACATTTTCTGTGCTTTCATTGTCTGACAGGCTAAGAGGGCGAAAGAGCCAGGGTCCAACTCTTCTGTTGCGTTCTTCCTCTTAAGGAACTAGGCTCATGGATGAGAAATGGTTCAGTACCCGATGGGCACAGGCACAGTACGTCCAATTATACGAGGCAAGCTCATAGACAGTAGAACACCTACAAGGCGCATAACGGTGGCACAACGTAATCACGCTCCCGGCGGAAATCGCACGAATATCCGCGCTGATTACAATGGAGCGAACTCAAAACACACAAACAAACACACAAACCCATCAGTCATCTTATGACTCCCAAACAAACTCGTCAGTCATCTTATGACTCACAAACACACCCGTCAGTCATCGTATGACTCACAAACAAACCTGTCAGTCATCTTGTTACTTACAAATAAACAAACAAACAAACAAACAAATCAAGCTTGAACATGTTCAATGCCATCTAGGATCATGTTCGCTGTCGAAGCAGTGACAACTATATCATGACTTTTGACGAGGCAGCATCCAGAGCTATCATATGTCAGATGACTGCTTGACTTAATCTTGACCGTCCACTATACTATACAACCTTTGTACAGAAAGTAAACATGGCATGAAAGTCGTTTTTTGTGGATAATGTCCATGAGTTTCGTTGATCTACCCTTTGTTTTTATTGGAATACTAGTATATAAATAATCACCAGCGAAAATCACGAAAATAATCAAAAACGTCAAGAATGAAGTCATGTTTACTTTCTGGTCAGAGGTCTTTACTGGAGTCCTGTCATGACATAATGTGATTTTAGAATCTAATGTACGCATTACCAACTCACGAGTCGTGATAATTGGGTGTGTACAGGGTTTACTTTGGGGTCACGAGATGTACTTTTAAATGAAGAGATTTTACTATGACAAACTACTGACTCAAACAGTGGTGTGTTATGTATCACATACATTCACATGTCGCCATTATTGCGCCTACGTTTTACTTTCCCGTAGATCTAGATATCTATGTTAGAGATAATTTATTGAAAAGTACACCCAGAATATAGAGTACATATTGAGACTGTCATGAGGGTTCTCAATAACGAGATCAACATCGAGGTGTTAAGCCTTTTAACGTGATGCAATGTAATTATCACATTAAAGATGCTACAAGTTAATGTAATCATCACATTAAAGATGCTACAAGTGAATGTAATCATCACATTAAAGATGCTACAAGTGAATGTAATCATCACTTTAAAGATGCTACAAGTGAATGTAATCATCACTTTAAAGATGCTACAAGTTAATGTAATCATCACATTGAAGATGCTACAAGTTAATGTAATCATCACATTAAAGATACTACAAGTTAATGTAATCATCACATTGAAGATGCTACAAGTTAATAGTGTACAGTCATCACTCAGTTATCGCGGTTAATAGGAACCAGAACCGGCCGCGAAGAGTGAAAACACGCGAAGTAGTGTCCTTCTCTCATTTTTAACACACGTACATTTTTTGTGTATGTATAATACCAATAGGTGTATATGAAACCAAATAAGTGCATATGTTATCATTAGAACATTAAAGAATAGTTTCAAACATGTAAATAAAATATTAATGGTATAAATAACATACATGAAATAATGTATGAATAATAAAAGTATGATACGTGTGTGTGTAACATCCATAGATGTAATTAAAGTGTACATACTGTAAATATGCTTTTAGAAATCCGCGATGTACTGAGGCCGCCGTAAATGAACCGCGGAGTAGCGAGATATGACTGTATTAGCTGTCAGAATCCATGTGCTGCGAGTTTCCTTTTACAACTTTGAAAGTCATTGTTTTAATATGCCGGTGATAAATCACTTCTCTGCTGTAAAAGGCGTTCGTGAACAGACAGTGGTTGTGATCATGTGGTCTAGTGGTACGTGCTATGCTGTCATGTACAATTTGTTAATCCCAATATAAGTTCAGAATCCATGGAAAAGAGTTGAAAAAGTTATATTACGGAAAAAAAGATTCGTGATTGGTTACTTCGACAGCTCTGATTAATACATCGCACGGAAAGTTAGTCTTTCTGTCCAGTGTCAGCGCAGTTTGATTTGACAATAGAGTTTACGATTTTCTTTTGTCTCCCTGTAAACGAAATCTTGCTGAAAATGAGGATACATTTTTTTTAAATTCACACTGTACGTGTGGCGACAGCAAGAGCATACGACCTTTATCACACAGCTACAAAATCCCTCCCTTCAATTCATTAACGAGAAACATGCATTATTTGACAGTTAACATGATACTGAGACGCATGTTACGTGCACGGGGTGTGCATTGTTAGTTACAAACATTGTTGTTCTTGTAATATACGGTTTCAAATTTACAATAAAAGATACAGGAAGTGATATCCGTGATGACAAGTATTAGTCTGTAGTATATAATGAGTATATATTCGATCGATGATCCAATAGATTCAAGACATAAATACATACAATCTGACCAAGAACTCTAAACATGGGTGGGTGAACAGAAACATGGAAAATTTTATTGCAAAAGCAGTTCAATATTACTAAAGTACAGCAAATATGAATATTATTGCAGCATTGCGTCCAAGAGTACTGGTATCTGACGTATGTATCTTGGTTTTTTCTTATCTGAAATGACAGTACAAAAAATTCATGAAATTGATAATCTATTCTTAGAACTAGAATAGAGCTTGTAGATTCGGTTAGGCTAGTTATGTTTGATTATCCTATTCGCACACTGGACATGTCAATAGGTGCTCAGATCTCCACGTCAGTCAATCTCTCAAGGTATAACGGCTGATGTATCGGGTTCTATGTTTGTTCGGTGTTCTTTTTTGAAAACTTAGGTGCTCTCTACGGGCTATTCCTATCTCCACACTGTCATGTAAGTAAAATATATTGACACATGGTAGGGGGGGAGGTGAACGCCACCATCAACTGCCCCTCTGAGTAGGCGTCCTATACTTAATGCATTGCATAATTTTCTAGGGTGTATCTAGATCTATCATCGGTGGTGAATAATCCCAGGATTCACCCCCCTTAACTCAGCACATCCGTCTACTATAAACTTACTGATGCACATGGTTTCCTGTTCTACACTTTTCATTCTCCCGCTTGTCGCAACTCTCTACCATACTGCCAGCTTCTTCGCCTTTGTCGCCTATGTAACGAGATGACGACGACTTTCTCGACAAATCCTCTGAGATGATTGAGTTCTTCTGTAGATGTTCGTTCCCGGCATCATCCTTTCATCGGTACAGCTCCGTGTACGCCAGTTATCTCGCCTCGATATCTGAACTATTTCCCATGGTTTTTGCTCCTCCTCTGAGTCAAACTAGCTATTTCCTTCCATCCCCATAACTCCACGTTTCGACGCATACTGCTTAAACATTATTTCATTCTCCAATCTGACCCTAAAACCCGGGCCGCTTTCCAGGACTTGCCTCTGGTTGCCTATAGATGCGACAAAAATCTGAAAGACGTCTTAGTCCACAGCCACCATGGGTCTTCTGCTCTCGATCATTTCTGTACTGTTCGTCGCTCACGCGGCCGCCGGTCCTACACATGTCCTTATGTGGTTTAGATGCGCTTAATTTAATTTCCGTAGGCTCTTTCTCCGTCGATGAGACCTTTACGTGTGAATCTTGTAATGTAATTTACGTGATCATATGTAAACGCTGCGGTAAGCAGTACATCAGTGAAACCGACTTAAGATTGAGCCACGGCTTCTATAACCATCTTCATGCCATCAAGCATGGAACTCCTGCTCCTGTTGCCACACACTTCAACAGTGTTGGCCATCATGGTGTTTTTAATATTCAGGTCGCTGCCATCAGATCCAGCACTAACTATGGCAGATCTAGGAACGATCTATAAAATCGTCTTATTTTTTAGTTGGGTACCCGCAAGCCATTTGCACTCTTTTCTGGCCTATCTTTTGTCTAGTTCTTGGTCGATATGGTCTTTGTATTTATTCATTTTGTTCCGCCAATTACGTCAGCTTTTTGTTCGTTTCGTTTTCACCTAAAGTTATTTGTATGTACTTCCTGTTCCTATTCTTCCGGTATCTCAAATCTATATTTCGCTCGGACACGTTTTTGTGTGTCGTTTGTCATTTCTACTCGTCGTATTTTGATGTATTGTGCGAATCTTGGTAAAGGTTTCTTGGTCGAAGCGTCAATTATGTCATGTGTATTGTTATTTGTATGATTATATCCTGTGTTTTGTTGCGTACTATTTCACGTGATCAACCGATAGTGATAGTGTGTTAGTCGTACTGCAGTAAGACTTCATTACCTGCTTTTTTCGTAAGTACTATTTCCATACAGTTTTACTAGCAGTTTTACCTTTTACTCATAGAAAAAGTACCAGGTGTTACTTAAGAAGGCACGTAAGCCTGCAACCCTGGAACCGTGTGCACACACCTGGCACACAAACACTTGGTTTCCGGCGTTCACTATATTAGTATTGACCTGACCGATACATAACCCCTCACCGGAACAAAGACACCAAAGAAAACCAGTTTCTTTAGTTATTCTAGAATCTTGAGTATGTCTTTGATGTTTGAGTGTGTATATTTTAATCCAATAGAATCACTTCACAAGCATATTGAGCAATTCCTTAACATACTTCACCAACCAAATACTTTGGATCCTTGACTGTTGCTATTTTCCCATTTTTTCCCACTGGATTCCAGAAGAAAGTATGTCTTGAAATGTTTCTTGTTAGTTGTCATCATTCGTCCCCCTTTTAGATTATCAACTGTGTGTCTGTTATTTTGTTTCAAATGTTTCGTGTTGGTAGTTTTACTTTACTGGGAGTGCTTTTCGCGATTAGTGTTTGGAGTATGCGCTGGTGTAGTATTAATTTACTCGTCCGTCGATCAGTTGACGCAGGGTTCGAGCTCACTGTTTGTGATTTGAAACAAACAATTACTCCTCTCATTCACTCAGTCACACTATCATCATCATCAAGTGCCGTCTCGGCAACCAAGGTTGACTGCAACAGACCTCCAACAACCCCTGTCTTTTGTCTTGGTAGTGCACTCTGCTAGACTGTAACCTGTCCATCTAATGATGTTACTCTCCCACTTTGCATCTATCCCTACCTCTTGCTCGCTTCCCTTTGACTTTAGCTTCAAGTAAGGTCTTCAATAATGTGCCATGCTTTTCAATGTGTACAAAATATTTTATTTGCATGATCTTTATTTCTCTTAGTACTTCTTTAGTCACAGTGTAGTAGGATACCAATGCTTATGTTCTGGGAAGGTCAAAAAATGGATCCAATCTTCAAGTTGTTCTGTCCCTATGAAGCAAGTATTGTATGCAATGAGATTCGGGCTGTTTATGGTGAATGCACTGACAAGACTAATAACCTGAACACTAATGAGAAGTCGTGTGCTTATGGCTCTAGTTTATAACCCAGTTTACATCATTTACTGCTTGAAACTCTGTATTATTTACATGTATTAAATTGCATGACTGTTAGTTTAACAGACGTAGGTCATATAGTAGGAAAGCAATTTGGCCCTTTTCAACAAATAAAACAAGGAGTCAGACAGGGATGCGTGCTTTCACCAGACCTGTTCTCTCTATACAGTGAAAACATATTGCGTGCAATAGTAGATATCCCAGGAATATCAGTGGGAGGACATAACATAAATAATTTGAGATATGCGGATGACACTGTTCTGATTGCAAAAAGTGAGGAAGACCTTCAAAATGTAATTAAAGTAGTAGTCACAGAAAGCAAAGAGAAAGGCCTCTTCCTAAATATCAAGAAAACAGAAGTAATGGTTATTTCAAAGAAAGAAAATAACACACCTTGCAAGATCATAGTGAATGATATAGTATTAAAACAGGTCCACCAATTCAAATATCTAGGTACAATTATAACAGCAGATGGAAGAAGTTCAACAGAAATAAGATGCAGAATAGGACAGGCAAAAACAACATTCAGAAAAATGAAAAATATACTGTGTAATATGACCTTGTCATTAGAGGTGAGAAAGAGAGTTCTGCAGTGCTATATAACCCCTATACTAACATATGGGTGCGAGTCTTGGACAATAAACAAACTGGAAAGTGGGAGATTGGAGGCAACGGAGATGTGGTTCTACAGAAGAATGCTGAGAATACCATGGACTGCCAGAAAAACTAATGTAGATGTGTTAAAAGAGTTAAATGCGAAACGTACCTTAATCAACAATATAAGAAAAAGGCAATCTTCTTTTTTTGGCCACTTCATGAGACAGGCAGGTTTAGAGGACATAATCACAACAGGCAAGATTGAAGGCACCAGAGACAGAGGGCGACAACGTGAGAAAATATTAGACAGTTTGACAACCTGGCACGTCAAAGAAACAACAACGACTTTGATACATAATACTGTGGACAGAGAGTTGTGGAGAGCCATGACCGCCTACGCCACCCGGCATGGCACCTGATGATGAGGTCATATATTCATGTGAACATCAGATATTTAGACATTCCACAAATGAAAAAGTTACAAGTATCCACAGGAGTAAGTTTGACATTATCTTGTTTTTTCTAGAAATGTGCGCCGAGACCTGTGGTTTAAAGAGTACATTTCTCCTTCCTGAGTAGACTGTGTAATCTTCTTGTTATCGAGTCTTGTATCATTCATTCATGCTTTCTACAAATCTATCTCTTGATCTGTATTTCTCTCTGAGATTAGAGCGTCTACTGTCGTAGACGGATTCTTTCTCTCACAGATTTAAACTTTAATTGTATTAGTCGGATTCCTTCTCTCACAGATTAAACTTTAATTGTATTAGTCGGATTCCTTCTCTCACAGATTACACTTTAATTGTATTAGTCGGATTCCTTCTATCACAGATTTAAACTTTAATTGTATTAGTCGGATTCCTTCTCTCACAGATTACACTTTAATTGTATTAGTCGGATTCCTTCTCTCACAGATTAAACTTTAATTGTATTAGTCGGATTCCTTCTCTCACAGATTACACTTTAATTGTATTAGTCGGATTCCTTCTATCACAGATTTAAACTTTAATTGTATTAGTCGGATTCCTTCTCTCACAGATTACACTTTAATTGTATTAGTCGGATTCCTTCTCTCACAGATTACACTTTAATTGTATTAGTCGGATTCCTTCTCTCACAGATTTAAACTTTAATTGTATTAGTCGGATTTTTCTCTCACAGTTTTAAACTTTAATTGTATTAGCCGGATTCCTTCTCTCACAGATTTAAACTTTAATTGTATTAGTCGGATTCCTTCTCTCACAGATTTAAACTTTAATTGTATTAGTCGGATTCCTTCTCTCACAGATTTAAACTTTAATGGTATTAGTCGGATTTTTCTCTCACAGTTTTAAACTTTAATTGTATTAGCCGGATTCCTTCTCTCACAGATTTAAACTTTAATTGTATTAGCCGGATTCCTTCTCTCACAGATTTAAACTTCTACTATTTTAGACGAATCCTTTCTCTCACAGGTTTGAACTTCTACTGTTTCAGATTCACCTGTATAATTACACATATAATGACAGCAGTAATGGTGTCGTATATGCATGGCATGAGTGTCGAAAAGTTACAAAGGAGGTTTACACCTGGGATTGGCTACATGCCACTCAGGAGGTTTACACTTGAGATTGGCTATATTCCTCTCAGGAGGTTTACACATGAAATTGGATATATGTCTAAGAAGGGGTTTACATTTGGGATTGGCTATATGTCCCTGAAGGGGTTTACATTTGGGATTGGCTATATGCCCTTCAAGAGGTTTACATTTGAAATTGGCTATATGTCCCATAAGAGGTTTACACCTAGGATTAGCTATATGACCCTCTGAAGATTTACACGTCGGATAGACAATATGTACCTCACCCTCTCTGATGCGAGAATTCTTGATAATAACTAATGCTTGGAGTGCTTTGAGGAACTTCAAATTAGATTTTCATTATATTTCGATGCTGCAAGAAAGTCATAGCAAAGTACTCTACTGCTTAAATGTCTGCCCATCTCGTGATATTTAACATTGAAACCACAGTCAGTAAAATAGATATCTCTGCCCTGCGCAATACAAACCACGGTCAGTGCAATAGTCTTCTCGTGACATTATACACTACAACCACAGTCAGTGTACAGTCAGTGCAATAGTCTTCTCGTGACATTATACACTACAACCACAGTCAGTGTACAGTCAGTGCAATAGTTATCTCTATTTGGAAAATTTATGGACATTTCTCTGTTTCAAATATTGCTAGAGAAACACCTATCTTGTACTGAAAAAAAAACATTGTAGAAGAAAAAAAGAGTGCGAAATTGTACTTCTTACAAGATCCGCCATTCAATCATCTTACACATACATTGTATGACACACAATACTCCTTAAATATCTTCCCATGCTTTCACACTGATTCTTTTCATAATAATTATTCTGCCAAAGACGAATGTCAGGCCGTTAGCGCAAAAAAAAAAACCACCAACACCGCCAAATATCGCAAATCCACTGTCTATATTACATCCTGCTGGAAATCTAGTAACAAGTTGCTCATGCTTCAAGATAGATACAGCAGGAGTTTGAGAATGAACGATGACGAGGAAGAAGATACTATTTCTGACTAGTTACAAAAATCTTATCCTACACAGTAGGTTCCTGAATCTTAGGGTACCAGTTTGACATTTCTAGTAGGTGAGATAAATGTTGCAAGTGTGTGTATGCTGTGTTTTGTTCTGTAGACCGTGTGCATAGTTACTCAATTAGAACAACATTCATGCAACTATCTTCAAATCTAATTTCGTATTCTTGACAACCCTGAACGAATCAGTATTTAACTGTATAATTATTATTGATCCTACTAACTGGAACATGCCTAATGAAGGTTCAAGTGTAAAATTATACATAAGAAATATTTAAAACTGCAATATAGATATATCTATCTATTTATACGCTATGGTCGTTGTTTGCGGCGTCAGGGGTAGAAGAGTTCTCTGGTCGCTTTCATGTGTGCTGTTTGTAAGCTTGTTCCTGTTGCTTTTTTTTATTTCTGTGATCCATCTTTCTATGGTCTGCCTCTGTCTTTATAGCCATGATGTGTCATGGTCATCTTTTGCATGCTATATGTCGGTAGTCTGGAAACGTGTGAAAATCTCTTGATCTGTTGTCTTTTGATGTGTTCCAATACTGGTATTGTTTTGGTTATCTAATGTTATAGTTTCTAATTATATCTCTTAATGACAATCCGAGTATTCTTCCTAGACATGTCATTTCTGATGTCACTATTTTTTAAAGCTGTCATTGTCTATGTTTGGCACTGGTAGGACAATGATGGCATAATAATAGTCTTGTATAATGCAACTTTAGTGTCTATGTTTATATTTTCTGTCTTAAAAATATGTGTCATCTGTCGTAAGATCTTGTATGTTTTGTCGCATCTATTTTGTATCTCTATCATGTTTTTTCCTGCACTCGAAATAATGTTTTCTAAGTAAGTGAACTCCTTTACCTGTTTAAGGTGTTTATTATCGTTGGAGACTGTGATGTTTCTTTATTTCTTTGCTATTGCCATTAGTTCGGTTCTTACAATATTAATCTTCATGCTTAAATTTTGACATGTTGTGTGGAGTCTGTTCATATGTTCTTGCAATTGTTATTCTGATGTTGCTATTAGTACGTGGTCGACTGCACAGAGTAGTTCGTTCAATTTGTCTTTCATATTATCTTCCTCCTTGGTACTTTTAGTTTACAGATATGGTCTATATGTTATAACAAGTAGAGGGGATATCACACACTCCTGGCAAACTCCTGATTGAATTTGGAACTTATTGGACACTCCTCCATTTACTCTTACTTCACATTCTATATTAGTATAAATGCCCTTGCATATAGTGATTAAATGCTCTGGTACTCTGTATATTGATAGTGTTTTCCATAGTTATTGTTTGTCTACTCTGTTGAAGGCCTTTTCTTGGCCGACGAATGTGATGAATAATTCTTTGTTGTTTTCTGTGGCTCTTTCTGTTAGTTGTCTAAGTGTAACGATATCATTTGTACAGCTTTTGTTCTTCCATGTCCATTTGGCTGTTTTTAAGCTGCCGTTCAATGTATGATAGATTCTACATATAGTCATATGATAGATAGATCACGTGGCTGTATATACCGTATTAATTCGCTACGATTAACACATATTAATACCAACACACACACACCCACAACTGAATAAAATACCACGTTGAAACATTGACTAGCAAACCAATTCATTCTGGAAATAACAATATCGAACCTGGAGATCGCAGAAAGACTTGAGTATTGTACAAACAGAAAATCAGTATCAGTATTTCATATGAGTATTATGGTCGCTACAAAGTTTCGTTGACAATAGCAACTGTAAATTATGACTAAATAATTTCGTAATATACATTTACTTTAGCTGAGCTTTGAATTGCTTGATGTACAATTATGCTGAGTCCACAGATGCGAATTTGAGCGCTTGATTAGTTTTTGTCATAAATTGTGGACTTATTTATAATGTCATCGACTTTGGTTTAGGTTTGGCTGTTTAGTTAGATTAATTGGAGTAAGCAGCAGCTGGTCTCCGTTGCAATGTTCTTATTGTAGTCATGTCATACCTCTAAATTTATGGTGTTTATGTCAAATATAGCGGTAAACATTATTCGAAATAAACCAATGTTTTTATTGATTGTGTTGATTGTTTTCGAATGCAATAATAAAGGGATTCGTGGTTGAAGGAAACCTAGTAGTTTAGAAGCTTATAACGGTTCGAATTTAAAGCAGGTAATTAGTTGAGCTGTTGGTCAGTTCAACAAGTAGTGAAAATTAATTGAAAGTTATTAATTGTGAAATCTCTGCGGACATGGAAATATAATAATAAAACACAGAAAGAGACTCTGTAAAAAACTTCCTATAAAAACAATAACTATTGAAGAAAATATAAATCAAATAACAAAATTTGGACATGTTAAAAGATACGCCACATTTTTAAAGACTTTTCTTGAGAGCAGATGTGAGGGGAAGCGATCACGATATAGGCAGAGAGATGCATTGTGGGAGGGAAATATCACAAGACAGTAGGAGTGTGGCATTGTTTAGAGAACCGCGAAAGCAACAAGCATAAACTATTGGAGGTCCGTTGTGACAAACTTCGTTGCGAAGACGGCATTTGATGATACATTAATGAAGATACATAATGATATTTTTACTTCTATGTCGTGTATGTGATATGCAAGGAAGAGAATTGAAGATGGAGGCTTTGATGAAGAGTTTTGTAGACAGCTGAAAGTAGACGATGTGAGGAAGATTGTTGTAGACAGCTGAAAATGGAGGCTTTCAGGAAGATTGGTGTAGCCAGCTGAAAGTAGACTATGTGAGGAAGATTGTTGTAGACAGCTGAAAGTAGACTATGTGAGGAAGATTGTTGTAGACAGCTGAAAGTAGACGATGTGAGGAAGATTGTTGTAGACAGCTGAAAGTAGACTATGTGAGGAAGATTGTTGTAGACAGCTGAAAGTTGACGATGTGAAGAAGATTGCTGTAGACAGCTGAAAGTAGACGATGTGAGGAAGATTGCTGTAGACAGCTGAAAATGGAGGCTTTCAGGAAGATTGGTGTAGCCAGCTGAAAGTAGACGCTTTGAGGAAGATTGGTGTAGCCAGCTGAAAGTAGACGCTTTTGAGGAAGATTGGTGTAGCCAGCTAAAAGTAGACGCTTTGAGGAAGATTGGTGTAGCCAGCTAAAAGTAGACGCTTTGAGGAAGATTGGTGTAGCCAGCTGAAAGTAGACGCTTTGAGGAAGATTGGTGTAGCCAGCTGAAAGTAGACGCTTTGATGAAGATTGTTGTAGACAGCTGAAAGTAGACGATGTGAGGAAGATTGTTGTAGACAGCTGAAAGTAGACGATGTGAGGAAGATTGTTGTAGACAGCTGAAAATGGAGGCTTTGAGGAAGATTGGTGTAGCCAGCTGAAAGTAGACGCTTTGAGGAAGATTGGTGTAGCCAGCTAAAAGTAGACGCTTTGAGGAAGATTGGTGTAGCCAGCTGAAAGTAGACGCTTTGAGGAAGATTGGTGTAGCCAGCTGAAAGTAGGCGATGTGAGGAAGATTGTTGTAGACAGCTGAAAGTAGACGATGTGAGGAAGATTGTTGTAGACAGCTGAAAATGGAGGCTTTCAGGAAGATTGGTGTAGCCAGCTGAAAGTAGACGCTTTGAGGAAAATTGGTGTAGACAACTGAAATTGGAGTCTTTGAGGAAGATTGGTGTAGACAGCTGAAAAGGGAGTCTTTGAGGAAGATTGGTGTAGCCAGCTGAAAGTAGACGCTTTGATGAAGATTGGTGTAGACAGTTGAAGGTAGACGCTCTGATGAAGATTGTTGTAGACATTTGAAAGTAGACGCTTTGAGGAAGATTGTTCTAGATAACTGAAAATAGAGGCTTTGAGGAAGATTGTTCTAGATAACTGAAAATAGAGGCTTTGAGGAAGATTGTTCTAGATAACTGAAAATAGAGGCTTTGAGGAAGATTGTTCTAGATAACTGAAAGTGAAAGTGTTAAGAACATTGTTTTATATAACTTGATTCTTGATTAGAAAACTGGCCTCACAGCACGTGGGGCATTCCCATAAGTGCTACACCCTCTGTTCCAGCAGCCATTCGACTCGATGGTGTTTCGTGTCCAATGCCGCCGAAACAGACGTCGACATCAGTGCACAACTCTGGCCCTTGCGACTGGTTTCTTTGTTGTCTGCCCACCCATGCCGTGCCCGTAACTAGTTCAAGCACAACGTCGGCCTGTCTGAACAACATGGTAACTGTTATCGAAGGTTACGACTACGGGAAATATATTTTATATAACTGTAAATGTACGATTTAAAAAACATTGTTCTAGATAACTGAAAGTGGACGCTTTAAGAACATTGTTCTAGATAACACAATGATGGTGATGACGAAATAATCCCATTAGACGTGAGCAGGTAGCTCATGACATCCCAGAACCTGTCTGACAAAAGTACAGGTTCTGTATAACTGGTCTAGATAACATGAAACATGATTGATCTAGTTAACTGAAAAAGGGATTACTCTAGATAACTGAAAACATGATTGATCTAGTTAACTGAAAACATGATTGGTATAAATAACTGAAAACGTGATAGGTCTAGATAACTGAAAACATGATTGGTCTAAATAACTGAAAAAGGAATTGGTCTAGATAACTGAAAAAGGGGTTGGTCTAGATAACTGAAAAATGGATTGGTCTAGATAATTTGAAAAGGGACTGGTCTAGATAACTGAAAAAAGGATTAGTCTAGATATCTGAAAAAGGGATTGGTCTAGATAACTGAAAAAAGAATTGCAAAAATAATATGTGGGTTTCGTCAACATAAATCCTGCATACGTGATTGGTTGTCCTTAAAGTTACTAGTGTTTACAGTGCTTTTTTCCACAACATTATTTCATATTGTTTATAGTACATGCATACTAGAGTATACCAGTACTGATAGTACCTGTATAATCGTATATATAAGTACTCACAGTGCCTGTAGTACCTATATACTAGTATATACCAGTGATGGTAGTAAAGTACATATATTCGCGTCTATACAACTACATAACGTGCCTGTATATTCGTATATACCAGAACTGGTAGTACCTATATACTCGTATATACTGGCCCCTGTAGTACGTGTGTACTAGTATATACCAATACTGAAGTAAACTACATGCATATACTCGTTTATACCATTACTCGAAGTACCTGTATAATCGCAAATAATAGTACGCATAGTACCTGCATATTTGTATATACCATTACTCGTAGAATCTGTATATTCGTATATACCAATACTATCAGTACATGTATACTCGTATGTGCCAGTACTCAAATTACCTATATACTCGTATATACCCGACTATCTACATACCGCGTCCCCACCTACGACTATCTACATACCCGTCCCCACCTACCACTATCTACATACAGCGTCCCCACCCATGACTATCTACATCGATTTTTCGTTACCCTCTCTTCATTTCCTCACTAGATGGCTTCAATGCTCTATATCATCATATGATAGTTGGTAGATTATTTAAACTGGAAGATTGTATTCTAAGATCAATAATAAGTATACAGGTAAACGATATCTCCTTCAAAGACAAATCCGTTTATTCTATCACAGCAACAGCAGTTGAAAATAAACAACAGTTACTGCACCCCATGTTACATTTACTGAATCAACTTGGAACTGTAGTTATTAGAGGTTAACAACACATATGTCGGTAAGTGTGGGAGGTCTAGGACATTAGCATTTTGTTTTAGAAGTTTATAGATCGGAATATTTATGACCTCAGCATGCCTGGCTCCAATTACATCTCCAGACAAGATGATTGTAAGGTATGAGTTCTGCGTGAAAGATGTATGTCAGTGCAGTGTTGCTATCTCAGTGTAATCTATATGTTCAGAGTTAAAGCTGTATGTCAGCTCAGTGTTGCCATATTAATTACACTTCCGGACAAGATGATTGCATGTTTTGAGTTCTAAGAGAAGAGCATATGTAATTTCTCGGAGTGTCATTAAAAACATATTGGCGCTAAAAGTTCAGTCATAAAAACATTTATTAGTTAAAGCGTTAATTCTCGAAACATCTTTGTAACACTCAATCATCAAACATAAAAAAACTATACTAGCAATAACTTATATATATATATATATATATATATATATACCAGCTTCCTCGTTCTTAAAGAGAAGCCAAATATTGTGGTAAATTAACTTAACTGACTTACACACATAAATGTCACAAGGACCAATCATTCTTTTGATACGTCTTATTGTTTAAATGTTCTTCCAACCGTTTGACAACAAATGCTATACAGGGGTGTTGAGTATATATATATATATATATATATATATATATATATATATATATATATATGACAAGCATCTATATCAGCGGTTCTCATCAGTTTGCTCGTGTTCCTTTTTGAAACGAGTTTTCACCCCCCACTCCCTCCCCCTTCCCCAACTTTAAGACATAAAAAAGGTTATCAGTTTTCCTCGAAATTATTACTGTTTTTCGTAATAGATATTGTCCAAACACTTACGCTCTTGCTAGTGTTCATTTGAACAACTATATGTTCCAGGTTTAGAACTACTGTCCCATATAATAATTTTACCTGTAGATCGGGGCCACAATCCATTGATCGATAAGGTATCATGTACATTGGAAACAATATCTTCATTGTTCGCACTTTTTGAGGATTCGAGATATACTGGGGTTCTAAGGGTACCGCTCTCGGCGGATACAAGGTTTGCAGATAACCAGGATACCAAAAGTACCTCCTTGTGTTGCACCCTGGACACAGAAGTACAGCGGCGCTGACCAACACGTTTGCAATTGTCATGAAATTGATAGATGTGAAGTCGAAAAGTAAGAGTCGAAAAGATAAAATATTGAGTCTAATGAGAGAGCATCACATCTCTAGAGAACAGCGTTGTATGCATACAGAATGGGAAAAAAACGTTAAAAAAAGCACATTCGTTTTCGGCATGTTGTTAATTAGGGTTTTATTCCTAAGTCCGTGACAATTTTCTGTATTTCATCAGGCGATGGATGTGTATTGGCTCTACCCAGTTATGATTTCCCGCCCACTGTGCCTTTGGACTTTACAGGTCAAAACCTGTCCCTGGATGACAGTCTCCGAGGAGGCGATAAACCTCGTATATATATATATATATATTCTTGCGATATGTTTATTTCATTTCACGAGAACACAATGCAAGAGCATGCGATGTTGTTTATTATGATATTAGTTCCTAAACGTACATTAATTTTAAGATAAATAGTATCATCGGCCAATGCACCTCTTCAACATTAATATAATATAAACAATTGTTTTATAGAAATAACTCTTTGGTACTTTGGCAACTTTGACGCTATTGTATTTACTTGTAAGCTAGACGTTTGCATTTATATGACTGCTGTTGATAGGAAAAGCATATTATTCAGAACAAAATCTATATTGTTACGCAATTGATACGTTTCTGTATTAATGAGATCAGGAAATACCTTATCGATCAATGGATTGTGGCCCCGATCTACAGGTAAAATTATTATATGGGACAGTAGTTCTAAACCTGGAACATATAGTTGTCCAAATGAAAACTAGCAAGAGCGTAAGTGTTTGGACAATATCTATTACGAAAAACAGTAATAATTTCGAGGAAAACTGATAACCTTTTTTATGTCTTAAAGTTGGGGAAGGGGGAGGGAGTGGGGGTGAAAACTCGTTTCAAAAAGGAACACGAGCAAACTGATGAGAACCGCTGATATAGATGCTTGTCATATATATATACTCAACACCCCTGTATAGCATTTGTTGTCAAACGGTTGGAAGAACATTTAAACAATAAGACGTATCAAAAGAATGATTGGTCCTTGTGACATTTATGTGTGTAAGTCAGTTAAGTTAATTTACCACAATATTTGGCTTCTCTTTAAGAACGAGGAAGCTGGGTGCTAATCAGAGAAGAAATAGTTGTACGGATTCTAAGTACCATAGACGTGGTAACAATCATTTTTTATAAATTATAAGTGTGACATTACTGTTGTTATTATTGTTTGTAAGATTCTTGTGCTTTCGCTATCTGGTAAACAACACACAGATTCGAGTGATTTCCGCGGAGGTGCGTGAAGTACCCTGTGCTGCTAGTTTACAGAATCGCCGTATTATTTGTTCCCGAGTGTCCAGCACATTCGTTTTCGGCATGTTGTTAATTAGGGTTTTATTCCTAAGTCCGTGACAATTTTCTGTATTTCATCAGGCGATGGATGTGTATTGGCTCTACCCAGTTATGATTTCCCGCCCACTGTGCCTTTGGACTTTACAGGTCAAAACCTGTCCCTGGATGACAGTCTCCGAGGAGGCGATAAATCAGTGATTCAGCCATGGTTCCACTACATCATTCTCGCACAAGGTGTTCCGCTGCCAGTGAATTCGTCTCACGCAAATATATATAGTGTGCCTTTGCCCATTGGGTACTGAAGCGTTTCTCTCCACGAGAATGATTCCGACAGGAAAGGACCTTGGGTAAAGTTGGGCACGGGTTCGTTTCCCCTATTAACCGAGGTGAATAATCACCGACATCGTGAACCCTCGTCCAAGTCTGGTTATCTACACAATTTTTTGGAGCATCTAGCAGCGTATTCTCAAACTGAATAAAACGTTAGTTCTGATTTTTTTAACGTTTTTTCCCATTCTGTATGCATACAACGCTGTTCTCTAGAGATGTGATGCTCTCTCATTAGACTCAATATTTTATCTTTTCGACTCTTACTTTTCGACTTCACATCTATCAATTTCATGACAATTGCAAACGTGTTGGTCAGCGCCGCTGTACTTCTGTGTCCAGGGTGCAACACAAGGAGGTACTTTTGGTATCCTGGTTATCTGCAAACCTTGTATCCGCCGAGAGCGGTACCCTTAGAACCCCAGTATATGTCGAATCCTCAAAAAGTGCGAACAATGAAGATATTGTTTCCAATGTACATGTGGTTATGTGGGAAATGAAGGAATCTCGAAGACGTATTTCATTCAAATAATATTTTAACTGTCATCAATATACACTGGCTAAAGAGTGATGCAAATATGTGTAAAGATTTTGAAGTCTACAGATTGGATTTGTCTTTTTTCTTCTCTAACATTTTTCTTTCATTCATTCATTCATTTTCTTTTTGCGCTGAAGTTAGCGCATAGGGCAGAGGTGAGATCTCTCCAGTTCTGTCTGTTCAAAGCTATTCTGTGCAGTTCCTGAATAGTATGGAAATTGATTGTTTTACTTTCTCCAAGTATTGTTCTTCTGAGTGTTTCTTTTGGTCTACCCCTGGCTCTTTTGCCTGTAGGTATCCATTCAAGAGATTGGTGGTGTAGAATGAACTGACTTCTGTTACACAAATCCGGGTGGACTTTACGATGTTAGTTGATTAATCCAACGATAACATTTATCTTGATCTGATTCACGTAAATGGTACTAAAAACCCGGTCTTTTAAATTACACCAAACTTATGTATGCATGTATGTGAATGAAAGGATCTATGTAAGCAATGAAATAACTATGTATCACGACTTTTAATCAAACAACCACATATTTAGTGTAGGAACTATGTTGAACATAACGAAAACCACTGCTAGGAATATCCAGGCTTACTTTCTCTATCTGTAGTTAGCCTGTGATCTGTCTGTTATTGTTTCCCTTTGGTTATTTACGGATCATAATCTCAACGTTGAAAAAATGCCATTAGTGAAAGACTAAAGTCGTGCTGATATTAATGTCCTGGGTTAGCTATCTGGTTCAATGATATAATTTTATCGGATGTGAGTGTAGAGTTGTTATACAGTTCATCAGAGCCATGTTGTTGACAGACTTGAGATGATGTGTAGAAAACATAATATTCAGTTAAAGCAGGAAGTATTGATGCGCGCCTATTAAAATATAAATAAACGAGAAGGGACACAATACAAAAAAAATCATTTTATTTGAGAGCAGACAGGGCCGTGCCTTGTAATGATGCAGAGAGGTAACTACATATGGTGGCACCATTCAAAATAGTGTCTGGAGCGGCATTTCTACGAAAAGCCATATAAGAGGGGTGGTGGCAGCGACATTTCCAAGACGAATTCTTAATGAGAAAATCTGATGCACGGTCCTGAGAACATATCTTAAGTTTCGGTTTTCAGCTGTGCCGTCTTGAATGTTGTATCTATAGAGTGTGATCTTGTAGAATTTCTTATTTTGAATCTCCTATGAGATATATTTTATGGAGAAACTCAATGGTCTGATTCATCATTCCCATCCCAACGAGTCATTTCTCTCATTTTGAAGAATGTAATCCAGTATCTCTAGACAGAATATCATCCTTTATCTTAGCGGCTCTAGTCCACCAATTCTTACCATGCTGAATAAGTTTACACATCTTCAAAGCATAGTGCTCATATGCATACACAGTTAAGTGATGGTGCATACATTAAGTCAACAACTAGGTGGAAGGAAGGAGAGAAAAAACATATAAATATATAAACCCGTAACCCGATAGGGTCGTAGCGGTATCACATTCGATGCTATAACACAGATCTTTCGAGCGATTTCTATATTCAACGATGTGGATGAGTGAGTAAAAATTGTGTCCTGTCCATTTCTTGATTGTGTCTCTCCATGTCTTTATTTACCTTCCTCTTCCCCCCCCCCCACTTTTTTTTCGACTGTTCCCTGCAGTATTGTTTGTGATAACAAATCATGCCTGCATAACATATTTGTCCAAACCATGCCAGTTTTCCTATTGAAATGCATGCCGTTGCGTCTGCGGTCTCACCAATGGCTCACTAGACAAACCACACATGCAACAGAAAACCTTAGTAGATGATATGCCATTATTTTGAGGTTATCTTCTTGTAGAAACTTTATGTCACGTCATCTATATACTTATGCTTCTCATGCTTGTATTTTCTTGTTGAAATGTTGTTTATGCTTTGTTATTTGTATATATGTATGCAACCTCTAAAGTTAAGAGGGAGCAAGAGATGTACTACACAACACTGAGGAGGAGGAAACTGACACCATTGTTTATCTTACGGCTGAGGTCCATCATAGAGGCACAGTGATTCAGGACGTGACAATGCTTTTTACTTGAACATTTGCTTGCATGCCTGGGATAATAGAGATGTTGGCATAACCAGTACTCAAATGGTGGCTGAGCACAGTGAACTCTATCTTGGCTGCAGTGGCTCGGAGCAGTGCATAGGTTGAAATCTACTTTCCTTGTGGTGTGATAGTTATGCTCTAGCTCTGGCACTGGGTGGGCCACAGACTTCCTAGCAATATAATCAAACATGGACAACGACAGCACAGAACAAACGTAAACTAGTGACAGCTGAAATGGCATGCTTACGCAGAATCCTAGGAATATCGCTGACAGAGTGAGAAATGAGGATTTCAGACAAAACACCGGCACCACCCCAACTTGGAATATACTAAGAGAAAACATATCAAATGGTCTTCACCCATCAGCAGAGTACCATCAGACAGCGTATCATAGCAAGCTATGATACACATATATAGTGAAAGCAGACATAGAGACCGACTACGGAAACGGCGGACCACCGAAATAAAAGAGGCGACACATTCCAGAATATACTCAGCACACACGAAGGCCATCTCAAGAATACGTTTCTACCCCTGACGCTGAAAGACAACAACGGGTTTAGCGAATAGGTAGATAGATAGATATACATATGTCTCATATACATGTCTGTACCTGGTAAAATCCTTTGTAATATGATTCACGCAAGAGTAAAGACAACTCTAGACAAACAACTTAGAGCAGAACAGGCAGGCTTTAGACCAGGTCGCCCCTGCCTAGACCATATATTCATCTTAGAACAATAATTGAAGAATGTTTAGAATTTAGAGCCAATAATAAACTTTGTTGATTTTCAAACAGCCTTCGACAGCATAAATGAAACATCAATTTGGGCATTTAAAAAAATATAATTTCAAAACAAATAAATACAATAAAGTAATTCTATAAAAACATAAGTGGTTTCCTGTGATTACTGGTGTTAGACAAGGCTGCCCTATGTCACCATTGCTGTTTAATATCGCCATTGGTTGGTTAATGCGGAAAAAACACAACCAACTTAACTTAACTTAGACCTCGACTTTGACCACGATCTTGCATTATTGAGTGAAAACCATCAAGATGCAAAAATAAAAACTGATAGATTAAAGTTCATCGCAGGACAGATATGTCTTCAAATAAATTCTTCAACAACAAAAATTATGGACTTTACTGGTTCATCTATCGCAATTAATTTAAATGGACACCAATTTGAAAAGGTACACATATTTTCCTGTCTAGAAAGCAAATTAACACTTGACGGCGATGACATGACATAAATTATAACTCGCATTGTATTATCATCATGTAACTTTAATAATCTGTCTAATATCTGGAAGTCAAAGTCAATCGATAAACTCACGAAAATGCGCGTATTTAATTTCTGCATGATTCCAGTGCTCCCATATGTGCGAGCTGGAAAAGTTCCTTATATTTAGAAAAGAAACTATTGAGTTACAAAAACAAATGCCATCGTAGGATAACTGACACCCACTGGAGAGAATTCAAATCGAACGAAAAAATCAGATAAGAGACACATCAAAACTACATCACAGATATTATTAGAAAACGCCGTTGGTCCTACATCGGAATGGATACCAAAAGAAGAAGAGCCGAGGGTAGACCAAAGGACAAACTCAGAAGAAGAATACTTAGAGAAATTAAAACAAACAATATTCATGACATTCAAGAACTACACAGAATAGCTTTAAACAGACATAATTAGAGATCTGACCTCTTCCCTATGCACTATAGGAAAATGAATGAATATATAAATATATATATATATATATGCTGATACAGACAATAATATACATATAAAAAGAATGTGTAAGGGAGTGCCAACAGTGATTGTTTGACAAGCTAGTCAATACCTAGTAGTGGAAGTAGAGTCTGATGATGAACGCTGACTTGCGACAAGTGTTTTTTTATCATGAGACAACAATTAAACTCTCTGATAACGGTCACTTTACACGACACGTTACACGACTGTCACAATGTACCACTGCATCAACAAAACTACGTGCCACTAATTATTTTCCTCTAAGATAAGGTTAGATAAAGTTACCCTCTGGAAACTGAGACTTCGGCAGTAAAGACATCTGAGCAGAAAGTAAAGAAGCCTTCATCCGTTATGTATTTAATTATTCTCCTAATGTTTGTTGGTCACTATTTATATACTTGGACTCGCATGCCAAAAAAAAAAAGATAAAAAAAGACGTGGCAGGACAAAGAAATTCACCAACATAAAATAAAAATCAACCTCTTAGTTTTTGTTTAGTTTCTGTACATAGGACTTTACTGAAGCCCATTACTGTTGGAAACCCCATACCAACTCTGTCCAGGGGCAACAAGGTATATTAGCATGGACTAACTAAAAAATCACAGTTATAGGCGATTATCCATAAACATTGCTGAATTTCTTTCTGTCGGGATTTCCCATAGTCAAGTAACCAATTCTCGCTGGTAAGAAAACGTATTACCCTCTAATGAAAACATAGGCACTTTTCTTAAAACAGTGTTAAGCAAAATGGTACCACTTGCTAAATGGTGATCACCATTCTAATGTAAAATTGCCTTTGCATTTGCCTGTGAGGTCACACACTATTGAATCACAAGCAGCTGTTGCAGAAAGTAACAAACTATTACTCATTCACGTACTATTACATATAAACAGTGACAGATAGACCAGAATTGAGTGAAATGTTTATTGTGACGGATTGAATATGTTGAGAATGAAACAAATATGGGTGAACAAATATGGGTGTCAGCGTCAATACAAATTGTGTGTTGGGATAATTTCTATTCGTCGTCTTTTGATCTGTTGTATGATAGTGTATCTTCCTTTTGGTTGAAACGTTGAATATGTTTTGTGTATTGTAATTTGTATGTTTTTTGTGTGCACATCATTACCCACTAGTTTTAGTTATAGTTCGTCGTGTATGAGTGAAACTATTATAAAGACCTGTGTTTACGTATGTATAATTGTTATATATTAATGTATGGCTCAGAAACATGGACAATAAACAAACAATTGGAATAAATAATTGATGCTTTTGAGATGTTGATATATAGAAGATTAGAGAGATCATGGAAAGAGAAGAAAACAAACAAAGATATTTTAACAAAACAATATGAAGAAATAATTATTATTCTTTCATTCTTCTTTGTTTTCGCGTTATAACGGTTTACGTATGCCTTGCAGCGTCAGGGGTAGAAATGTTCTCGAAAGATGGTTTTGGTGTGTGTTTTATGTGTTTGTTTTCGTTGACTCTTTTATGTCTGTAATTCATCGTTTGCATGGTCAGCCCCTAGCTTTGTATCCATCTGTATAGTTATGCTTGTATATAATCAGACACTGTCTGATGGTAGTCTAGAAGCATGCGAAAACCACTTAATCTGTTGTCTTCTAAAAAATAATCCAGGATTGGCTTTGTGTTTGTTAGTCGTCTGACATTGTCGTTCCTGAATCTGTGTTTTATTGTTACTCCGCGGAGTCGACGTAGACAAGTCATTTCTGTTGTAATACGTTGTTTTTTGTGTGTTGAATTATGTTGTTAGTGTCCACGTTTGACATTGGTAGCATAGTGATTATATGATGTTGGTTTTATATAGTGCCGTTTTGGTGTTCATGTTCACTTATTTGATTTTCCAAATAGTAGACATATGTCCCAAGTTCTGGCATGCTATGTTGCATCTATGTTGTATTTTAATGGTGTTTTTTTCATTGGATGCTATGATACTTCCAGTATAAGTGAATTCCTTCGTCTGTTTAAGTTGCTGATCATCGATTAGAATAAAATAGTAGTTTTTCTGTCTGTTTTTGCGATTGACATTATCTCAAGTCTTTTCTGTGCTTATCTTCATGTTAAAGTCTCTACATGCTGTGTGTAGTCTATTTATATGTTGTTGTTGTTCTTTTGATGTTGATGTTACTGCTTGATCGTCAGCAAAAAGAAACTCAGGATTTTGTTTAGGTTGTCTTCTTCATTAGCGATGACAATTTACACATGCAATATATGTGATGAATAACACAGGAGATATAACACATCCTTATCGCATTCTATAGTGTATGCGGAATTTATCTGAAATACCGACAATCGTTCTAACTTCACATTGACTGCCTGTGTAACTGCATCTACACACCTCATTAGATGTTGTGGAACCCCATATTTTGATCGTATTTCCAAAGTTGTTGTCTGTCTACTCCGTCGAAAGCTTTTTCTTGGTCGATAAACGCGATACACAACTCTTTGTTATTTTCAGTTGTTTTCTCTACCAGTTTCCTGAGTTTAAAAATGACATCTGTAAATTTTTTGTTTTTACCGGAATCCCCATTTGAGTGTTGCTAAACTGTGGTTAGATAAATGCTGGAAATCTTCTTTCTAGAATTATGTTTACAATGTTGCCAGTGTGTCTTACAATTGAAATATCTCTTTAAAATCCATTTTCTGCCTTTTATCTTGCAGAAAAGTTAGTATTATAAATAGATATTATTTCATCGTTTTTCAAGTATTCTGGTGCTTCTTGCGTGTTCCATATTATATTAAAACAGCCTATGTAACCATTTTATCCCTATATTTGCTGCTGCTTTGATTAATTTGACGTGCATGTTATCGGGCCCTGGAGCTTTGTTTGATGGAGCTGTTTGAATGGCATGTTCCATTTCTGCTAGCAATATGTTTGGTTATAACTGGCCCGTTATATTATTTAGTGTATTTCCTCTCCATAATTTAGATTTAGCAATTCCTTAAAATACTGTTGCTACATTTTCGTGATTCGTTTCTAATCTTTGATTGTCTTTCCATTTTCATCATGTATTATTTCGGTTGGTTCATATTTATCTTCCCTTCTTCTCATATTTTTTTTTTTTCTTGTGCTTGTTTGTAATCTGAACTTAATGATTCGCCATATTCTTGCCAAGCTTTAATTTGAGCATATTTAATGACTTTCTTTGATTTTGCCTGACGCTTCAAGGCATAAAGGGGTATAAAGCGAACAGAGAAGAATGATTTTCTTTCTTATTGATTTAGGTGACCTGTAATCGAGATAATCGTCTTTTGCTTTGTTTGCAGCCCATTTCTACAATTTTTATATCTTATCTCGTATGACGCCTCGAGTTTGTCGTCTACCATGGTGTAACTTTGGGTTTTTTACCTTTATGTTTGATATATTTACATATTTCTCCTGCTATTTGCATTACAGTTTTCTTGAATATTTCCCATTCTTCCTCCGTTGACTTGGTACTTATTGGTAGTTTTTCAAAATCTTAGAATCTTTGTTCATATTGTCCTTGTATATTAGTATCCAGGAGTTTTTTAAAATGTTATCTTTCATGTTGGTTCTAGCTAACTTGTTGTGTCCCTTGTTCTTTTTTTATTATTTTAACTGATGATATTACAGCTTTGTGGTCGGTGTCTACGCACATATTTGGTATTACTCTGGCATCTATTACAATTCCTCTATTATTTCTTTTTGCTAGTAAGAAATATATTTAACCTCTTCAATAAAGTTTCTTTTACCTGTACCACATTTATGTCTGGTATTCTCTGTGTTGAACGAATAAATTGTATTGGTTGCGTGTTTCTAGCAGTCTATATTCATTGTTGTTTTTCCTTTTCGTTCCATCACCAAAAGAATTACTAAAGAAAATATTGGTCAAGAAATTAAAATATTTCGGACACATTAAAAAACGTGACACCTTTTTCATGATCTTACTTGAGGGTAAATTGAAAGGGAGGCGAGCAAGAGGTAGGCAGAGATACAAGTGGGAGAGTATCGTCACAAGATGGGCAGGTTAAAGATTAGCAGAGTACACCACCAAAACAAGAGACAGCGGATATTTGAGATCTCTGACAGCCAACCTTCGCTGCGGAGACAGCACTTGATGATGATGCCGTACTATGGAATATTTGGCTATCAAGCTTGATTTTATAATTATAAATCAACGTGCATTGTTGAAATGGCGGAGTAAAGAATAGCAACACGGGTTAATTTATATTCATATCGTCGGAGCAGTATTAGACCTTTGAGTTAGCTGTACCATCTCATATAGCGTCAGTGTTCCAGAAGCCATGCTGAAGTCGGATATGTCCGAGCATAAAGGACCATATATTGCAGATAAACTGTAAACCACGACGCAACGCATTATTTTCTCCGGATTACAATCTTGCTAATCTGCAGGAAATGTGATAACAAACGTAGAAGAAGAAGATAAGTATATAATTCCGTACAGATTGGGACTATATTTATGCGATAATTATATAATTCGTGAAGAATGGGACTATGTATATGATAATTACATAATTTCGTGAAGAATGGGACTATATTTCTATGTGATAATTATATAATTCCGTGAAGATTTTGGACAATATTTCTATGTGATAATTATATAATTCCGTGAAGATTGGGACTATATTTCTATGTGATAATTATATAATTCCGTGAAGATTGGGACAATATTTCTATGTGATAATTATATAATTCCGTGAAGATTGATAACTTGTTTCTATGATATTATGCACCTTGCATACTTTTTCCAGAATCTAGTCCTCTTTACCAGTGTTCTAAATTTCTTATTCTGGACGAGTTGACCTGCCAAAAACAAGGACATGCTTAAACAATCTGATTTATCTCTTATATTTCGCCGTCTTGGGCAGTCCGTACCCTGTTATCAGCAGACAAATCTGGCCTTATATTTTTTTTAATGCTGCTGTTTCTCTTTATATGGACAAACTATCTCAGCTCTATCTTTTAATTATAGTTTTTTTAAATATTAATTGTATTATCATGGGTTTTTTTTTAAACAGTAACAAATGCTTGGATCTTGATGTTGTTCATGTCTTGTACGTGTCGTTCTCATACCGTATTTCATCCTAATCTTCGTATTACACTCATGGCCCCTAATTGGGCCACAAATCCATTTTTTTCGCTCGTATCTTTTCATCTCTTACACCGGATGCAAAATAGATTCAAAATGTCTTCCGTTCCACCAATTTTTGTAGGTTCTTCTTACTCCCATATTTTTTTTCTTTTTTTGTCCAAAATCACATTTGTCATTTTCACTAGTACGTGAATTGATAGCTTCATCCAGGAAATTGAGAGTTGCAAATGTCTCTTTAATGCCCTGGAATGTTCACACAACGTCTTGATATCGCAATTAATCTATGTCGAAGATTATTATAGAAAAGATTTGCCACCAATGTATATATATATATATATATATATATATATATATATCGCCGGATTTAGACTTGATACGGCCCTAAACTATTTTAGATACGGAGCCATCTCTAAGTCCATATATTATATGTTAGTGCCAGATATAAGTTTTTGATGGCCCCCACTAATAGTTTCCTTAGCTTATAGGTAATCCTGCACTGTGTGTATATATATATATATATAATGTATCCTCATAATCATCAAGTGCCGTCTCCGCAACGAAGGTTGGCTGCAACGTATCTCCAACATCTCCTGTCTCTTGTCTTGGTGGTGCACTCTGCTAGACTGTAACCTGTCCATCGTGTAATGTTACTCTCCCACTTGTATCTCTGCCTACCTCTTGCTCGCTTCCCTTTGACTTTACCCTCAAGTAAGGTCTTCAATAGGGTGTCATGTCTTTTAATGTGTCCAAAGTATTTTATTTGCCTGATCTTTATTTCTCTTAGTAGTTCTTTCTTCATATTAAGTGTTTTTAGCACCTCTTTATTTGTTTTCTTCTCTTTCCATGATGTTCTCCCTATTCTTCTATATACCCACATCTCAAAGGCATCAATTTTGTCTTCTAATTGTTTATTTAGTGTCCATGTTTCTGAGCCATACATTAATATGGAATAGATGTAGCATTTTATAATTCTCATTATATAATGTATGCATGTGTTTTAATCAAACAAATATCCCCACGTCACCAGCATTTTATGATGGACAAGCGCATTGATACAATAATGATGTAGTATACGATGCTAAAATTCTCACTATAGCTGTAGTTCTTCATCTTCATAAGGTGTTTCAGTTATACAATATATATATAAACTAGCATGGTTCGGACATGTATGCAGGCACGATTCCTTGTCAAAAACAATACTGCAGGGAACTGTCGAGGGTGGAAGAAGCAAAGGAGGACAAATAAAGACATGGACAGACAACATCAAGGAATGGACAGGGCTAGATATTTCCACACTCACCCGCATCTCTGAGGATAGAATTCGCTGGAGGACTCTGTGTGCTGAAGCTTCCAATGTGGTACCCCTACGACCCTGAAGGGTTATGGGTTTTATTGATTGATTGATTGATATATATATATATATATATATATATATATATATTATATATATATTATATATATATATATATATATATATTATATATATATATATATATATATATATACAGATATTAGCTCAATTAAATATAAGCATAAATTATGTATTATCTTTCTACCATTGTGGCGTAGTTTAAGTAAAGGATTGAGCGGAATTTACAATATTGCATGTTATTACCTCAACTACCTAACAACCAAACTGTATAGTCTGGTTTCACACATTTCAATCAATCATCTCGACACATCGAATCTTTATTGTGCTATATTCTACTATCTAGACAAGGTATCAAAATAAAATTCAGACGTTGATGTATTTCGCTATCATCAATAGCACATTACAAAATAAAAGATGTTAAGACATATGCTTTACTGCCAGTTTGCTCATCAAGACATCTAGTCACTGATGTCAATTTATTATTATTCATCAATATATAAACATTTATTTTTTCTTTTTCATTTTCAGGCAATACATTCAACGTGAAAAGAGGTACGTATATGTTATTTCCTAAAATTAACTTGAATACACAAACATAAATATTTATAATCATTCATTTAACTTTAGGTTAATATATAGTAGGCTCATATATCATGTCCTTTCAGACATTAGTATTATTATTGTGCTATAGCAATTATAAATTAGATCTATGGCAATGATTGATGTGACTCTCAATGCTAATCTTAGTCGCAAACAGTCTTCTAGAAATCCTCCCTATCCCATAACGTGACGAAAGAATGAAGCTAGTCACCTAAAGAAACTCCCCTTTTTGCATCTGACTCTTTCGACATGTACTTGTTAGTTTCTTTAGCTGTCCACGGTATATTTGATCAAACAATTCATGTGATGTCGTGTCTTCAATACAACCAATTTTCTGACAATACGCTTGTTCTATCTCCCTTGATTCATAGTTTCCCTGTGAAAACTTCCATACATGAAAATTGTAGTTACACCCTATATTACATAGTGTGTTTGTTTTTTTACAACAAACCAATTCGACTATAATATCTTCGTCATTTTTGTATCCACAATTTTCACATTTGTTTCCTCTGAAAGTCAGGTGATTTACGATGGATCCTTGTTGCCTTCAATATGATACATGAGTTGTATGATATTATGCATGCATTACAATTTTTTTAATCAATTTTTTCCCCCAAAACTGTGTAACTAAAACATTCTTTGTATATTTTTGCAAGGTATATTTTACATATTTAGCTTCATTTTAGTAAGTTTTCTAAAATGAGATATTAAGTAATGATGCCACCAGTGTTATATCAACATTTAATTTTTGTTAAAACATACCCCACGAAAAAGAACAACGCATTATTAAGAAAGGGGTAAAACGCTCATAGCAACATACATATACAACGTTTTCAAATTTTTTTAAAACATTATGTATGCCTGAATCTAATAAACTTCAACTATCAAGTAATCATGTTTTATCACGAAAACCTTCAATTGTGTTAAAAGATAGTTTTTGAATTGTAGGGGTACAAACAAATATTGAGGTTTTAATTGGAAAATAAAAAACAGACTTGAGAAATATGTATCCACTAGTTTCCGTAGACAATGTTGGTTTATCGCTGATGATCAAATATTTGTGCGTATATGAATGTTCATATATATTTATCAGCAATATATAGGAATACCCACACCGTGTGCCACCAAGAAGTAATCCGTACTCACATCGACGACACGCACTCTTTTACACGCCCTCAAGCTAGTAAACACGCATAACGGAAATCCGTACATACATTTGAAAATCAGGTATTATTTATAATCACAGACAAAGTAAATCAATAAATAAATGAAGTCAATCCTCTAAGCCCTAAGAATAATAAATGTCTTATATCGCCGAGGGTCACGAACTTAATTCTGCATGTGTGAGCGTTTAACACAAAAATATATGCGTATGTTATTTAGTCACGAGTAAGCTATACCATTGTTTTTATACTATTTAGTCACGAGTAAGCTATACCATTGTTTTTATACTATTTAGTCACGAGTAAGCTGTACCATTGAGTTCGTACCATAGTCGTAATCAAGCTATATCATTGTGTTTATACTATTTAGTCATGAGTACACTAAAAATGTGTGTTTATACTATTTAGCCATGAGTAAACTGGAAGTTTGTGTTTATATTATTTAGTCATGAGTAAACTGGAAGTTTGTGTTTATATTATTTAGTCATGAGTAAACTGGAAGTTTGTGTTTATACTATTTAGTCATGAGTAAACTGGAAGTTTGTGTTTATATTATTTAGTCATTAGTAAACTGGAAGTTTGTGTAGAAGTAAACTATTTAGCTACAAATTACCAGAACATGAGTATTTATAGTGGCATATACTATTGTAAGACATGGGCATTAAAAAAATAATAGCAAAGAAGTGGAACGTTTAGTGGCATGACTAGAACGCCGATCTTTCAGAGGTGCACAAAAAAAAATTCTTTCTGTACACGTCGCGGCGGCTGCAATGGCAGGGCGGCCTGTATATCCACAGCTAAAATGCCTCCCTTGCACATCTTAGTAGGAAAACATGCAGTAATGAAAGATTTTTAGTTTTTAATAACAAAGAGAATCGCTGCTTTCGTAATGAGATGCTACAGAACAATGTATCTATACCATGAATAGCTAAAACATTCAAACCAAGAAGTGTTAAGATCAATACACATCCAAGAGGACTGGCTCCTTAATAACATCCTGACAATGAAGCTGCAATTGTTTGTTTGGTCATATAGAGTCATAAGATCATGGAAATATTAAAAGCAAAAGGCAGAGATCACGGAAACAGGGTGCCAAAGACGACGATGGTGCAGTGATATGTCAGATTGCTTAAACATGTCTCTCACTGCGGCTAGTTCAGAGTCGCGGAGCTTTCAGAGAATGCAGAATATTGATCACGATCTGGGAATAATGTCATGTGATGTTGAGCTTCATGTGAGCTATACTTTCTTAAATAAGTCAGAAATAAATTGGGTCATGTTTTCTCTTCTATTTTAATATTTCATATTTTTTTTTGTTTCCACAGGGACTGTGAAGAAAGACAACACTTCTGCCGTTAAGGGCGCCATCACCGGCGATACTGGCAACACCGGAAGCAGTCTACACTTTTGCATTATCGTACTAATAGTCGCACTGTTAACATCACAACAAAACTCACGGTTCATCAGTCTAGATCTTACGTGAGAGAAAGAATGATTCCTTTTTGTAATACAATCTGAGGGAATAGTTTGGTCTCTCATAAACTGAAAACTAATACTGATGATCGAAGATTACCTCAGTGTATATAGGAGAGTGAACGTCAACTTTGGCGGGTCTTCTCATAACATTCCGTGTAATTGAATGAAGAGTAGTAGGAAGAATGACTCACAATTTAGAGTACTTTCAACATGAACAACACTTGAATGAACGTAGTAGATACTAGGTAATACTAATTCATTACCCTGTTTCATTTTTCGCCTGTTGAAATAACACACTTCCTTGCCATCTGGTATGATACAAGCTCACAGTTTATCTTTGACGTTTTGTTACGGATTGTATATCTGGTCACATAGTAGTATGTTTCACTCAGTGTATGATAAATATTAGCATACAATGTGGAGATGTAAATTGCATCTCTAAATATTAACATCCAATGTGGATATGTGGAATGAATATTTAAATATTAACATCCAATGTGGAGATGTGGATTGCATCTCCAAATATTAACATCCAATGTGGAGATGTTGATTGCATCTCCAAATATTGACATCCAATGTGGAGATATGGGTCGCATCTAAATTATTACATTTTATATTAATGTGTATTTAAGATATTTCTAATGGTATTCTTTCACTGTTGCATGGTATAATATGTTTATATATTTATACATGTAGGATTCGTTGATGTGTTTTGAAAGCCTAGCGAATAAATTGTGCTAATAATCTACACATAGTCATATTTGTGTTGTGCCTGGTTCCAGGGGTTAGAAAATTATTGTGTGAAACCATTCATTGAAGGATAATTATCTAACGTAATAACTAGGGAAGTGAGCATTGCATATTGTGTTCAACAATTTCACACGGTATATGGGCAATACTGAATAACATATACAATCTACATCATTTGTGGAAAGATTCAATCAATAAATAAGAGATCACTACAAGGCGATATTTGATTATTCAGTCTCTCATATCTTCACTTTATGTGTAATACATATTTTTAGTTATTTAGATAATACCATATCGTGTTTTATCTTTCCAACTATCTGTTTTCTTTTATTTAGTAAATCTAAATTTTTTACCAGTGGAAGTCTCTGCAGGCGGCTTACTGTTCTGTTGCGATGGGCAGAGTACATACAAGGCAGCAAGGGTACAATAAGTATCAAAATGAACAAAACTATGTATTGGTGTTACTAAAATATGTCGATCAAACAACGAGACACAGTCACAAACGACGTTTCGACTAAAAAGTATTCAACAGGACAAACATAAACCACAGTCAAGAAATCTTACATAGAGACTACATGGTAATATGAAAGAGAAAAGATGTAATGTCCGGATGCACAATTGCGTGCGGCGGGATTTAAACTCGGTATGTTGGCCGTTACAGACACTCCATGAACCACCCCACAACAGAACCTTACACGGACAACAAATACCAGTCCAAGTGCGGATGATCAGGAAATCACCCACGACAAACACGATTGTAGTTGATAAGGACGTCATTACACACAAGTCTTCATTGGCTAGCCTTAGGTAATGGTCCTTACTCCACTGCATATCCTAAAATGTACGGTCCACACTTAATATGTGTATAACTATATCAATTGCACACGTAAATCCAGTTAGTTAGTTAGTTAGTCGTCGGATTATCATCACTGCAAATTGGACACGTCCATAATTGCTCCGATCTCTCCTTGGGTGTATCATCCATTACACTTCTGCTGATAGTACCGGTCCAATGCTGGTTGATCAACTTTCTTCTGCACCCTCAAAAATGTTCACTTCTAGCAGCACCGCATTTTAATCCCTGATCTTTAATCCCGGCCATTGAAAAGAATCATAATCCACATTAGTCTCACTCTCGCGTACTATTTCTCGAAAGGAGTTCAAAACGTCAGCATTATCCATTGCCCAATCGCCATGTGCCACAATCGTGCAATGTCGCCAGTTGATCCGCTCTTTCATTGCCTCGAACACCCACATGTCTCAGGTCGAAAATGAATGTAACCACTTTCAGCCTTGCCTTTCTCAAGGTCGCAATCCACTGTTCGCGAACGAGACCCACTTGTACCTTCCTAATCATACTCATAGTCACTCAAAATGCATATTTGCGTTACCTTCTGTGTGCATACCCACTCAAATGCTCTCGTCACAGCCATAGTCTCCATGGGCATGCTACTCGTAGTAACCCCAAAGGCACCACTCTCCTCCCTGATCGTTTTACCTACACACTGAGCTGTTAATGCCCAAGCACTGCGAGCATGTCTATCACAGATCCATCAGTGTATATAATCACATCCCCCTCTTTGGCATCATCACTGACCAAATCCTGCACTTCTTTCTTTGCACGTAAATCCAGGAAGAGGATAATGAAGTTTTTTAGTCAATAAAGACACATATAATTACACACACTAATCGACGTTTCGACTAAAAGGTCTTTATCAAGACAAAATTTAAAATATACAACAGAAAAAGGACAGTAAGGATTATGGACGTTCATATTGGCGCGTGTAATCTAGATTGACCGGAACAGGTGAAACGACACCGGACAAAGAATATACACATATAAATCATTGATGCCGTAGCGTTTAAGAGTTCCATATTAGTAAATGTAGCGGTTCTCAAGCGTAAGACCAGCCGGTCGTCAGAGAAACATGACTTTATGGTCGCAGACTGTATGTCCTGGGGGCTCCAATAGCCCACGCTATTGAAGTGGGCGTTTACAGGATAACACATATGGCTTTTTATGCTATACAGATGTTCACACAATCGGTCTGCGAACACACTTCCAGTTTCACGTATATATGTCATGCCGCAACACTTGTATATGATGGCATAGATAACGTTGCGGAGCATAAATGTGAAGCTCTCCTCAATGGTGAAACTGGCTTTAGGGAATGCAACAGACAGGGTCTGGGTGAAATAGGTACAGGTGTAGCATATGCTGCGTTTGCAGCTTATGGTGCCGAAATGATTAGGAACGTCAGGCTGTAGGTAACTCCAGATCAGCAGATTTCTGGGGTAATTATCACTTCTGTAATCAACAAGAAGGTGTCACATAATACTTCCTGCACCTCCAGATCAAACTGCAAAAGAGAAAAGTGACGAAGCAGGACATGACGAACGACAGCGCTATGGGGGAGGGGTGAGAACAAGCTTGATCCTGTCAAAGAGAAAGAGTTCCGAGTGTTCAAGTGAGTTATCTGAAGGGAGAGTCTGCACGTGTAAAGAGGGGCAGACCTGATGACTCTTCTTGCAGTATAGGTGATAGCGGAAGTAATATGTCATCTCGTAGACTTTCTTGAGAAACTTGTCCTCGCAACTAATCAAGCGTCGGATACAATTTTGGGAGAATGGAAAGGAATACCGACAGGCAGAGGGATGAGAAAATGTGTACAGTAGAAAACTGTGGGCATCAGTTGTTGTATAGTGTACCGATGTGTTGGGGCGGAAGTTTGGATAGTGATGGATATGTCCAGCAAGTTCACATGGGAGATGGAGTTCACCGATGTGAATGTGATGGTCAGGTGAACATTGTCAATGAATTGTATGAAGCGTGCCAGGTCAGCCTCATACATATCAGTGATGCCGATAACATCATCGATATTCCTATGTAACACCGATGGGAAGGGCCACCCATACGATTCCAATAACTGGTGCTCAAAGTGGTCCATGAACAAGCATGCACAGCTGGGCTCCATCTTAGTGCCAATGACGACCCTAATTAGTTGGTTAAAGAAGTGCCCATCGAGCTTAAATGAATTGAGAGTGTGCACGAGTTCTGCAAGACGGTTGAGGGTAAAGGTAGACAAAGAGGTGTGCTGGTCCAGGAAGAACTTCACGGCCTTGAGGTCCCGGAGTGTGGTATAGTGATGGTATTCCTCCTTCGCAAACAAAGATGAGCATGGAATGAAAAACAATAAATTTGATGAACAAGCACAAAAAAATGTGATTGTCTAATTCGGTTTATGAGTTCGAATATGCCCGATAAGTCCGATTCGTGTCCGACAGTTTTATTGAAGTGCATGCAGGAGTGTAGAGGGTTCGGGGTGGAGACTTTTCGGATTTGTCCTTCCACTTCTGTCGCCTATAAATTGCTCGCAGTGTTCTTTCTTTTTCAAATTTAGTAATGCCAGCAGTAAGCTGGGTCTGTCAAGCTGAACGATCCACGATCCAGCAGAAAGAAATGATTCCTGTGACAATGTTCACCCGGCAATCAAGTTCACGTTGGAAATCTCCACCTCCCATGTGTAATTCCTGGACATATCCATTACTATCTAACCCTTCTGTCTCAACACATCGGTACACTACAAACCGACAAATGCTCATAGACTTTCCTTCTTCTGTACACCTCTTCCCCTCCCACTGTTCGTCGGGATTCTCTTTAATCCTCCTAACTTCTTCGTCTCCAACGCTTGTGTAGTTGGGAGGACGACATCCTAGAGAAAGTCTACGATTTGACAGAGTTCTTCTTCGAGTGTGCAGTCTCTCTCGTCAGGACACTCACATGAGCACTCGAGTTCTTAATACCTGGCGTAGTGGTTAAGCTGTTCGCATTGTGTTCAAGAGGTCACGTGTTCGAATCCGGCTCGTGTCGTCTTGTTTATAAGGTGGACCTTTTTCGGAGATCCCTGTGGATTATCACTTGAAGCTACGGAGTTACGTGCTATTAGTGGTACTCTCGACAGGCGGCGTGCCGCTTCGTTGAGAGTGACGGAGTACATATGGAAAACCGACTACAGTGAAGTCAATCTGCTATGGCTTTTAAACTCTTTAAACTTGAACACTATGAAGTCTTCATCTTCTGACAGGGTCATGCTTGTTCTCACTTTCCACTCTCAAAGCGCTACCGACATCATGTCCTGCTTCGTCACCGTCCTCATCTGCAATTTGGTCCAGAGACGCGGTAAGTGTTCTGTGAGGTCCTCGTGATTATTACAGACGTTACAAGAACCTCAGGGATCTACTGGTCCAGAACCACCTCCAGAATGACGATCCTAATAATTTCAAATAGTATACCACAGCAAGTTATGCTACAAAGATACATAAAAGGCAGACCTGTAGACCGACCACGAAAACGATGGGCCACCAAAATTATAGAGGCGAACAATTTCACAATATACTCAGCACACACGAAGGACATCTCCAGAAAACTCTTCTACCCCTGACGCTGAAAGGCAACAAAGGGTTTAGCGAATAGATAGATCAATAACATACAGCGTCTGATTAGCTCCATGAAACATTCACAAGGTTGGCTTCGGTGTGATTGGTCAGCACTTCAAGGTTGGCTTCGGTGTGATTGGTCAGCACGTTTAGTTACTTCCAACTATTGTAACTCATGTTCATCCACTGGCCTAGAGAGAACGTCCATGGCGTAGTAGTTTGCTTATTACCCTGTATTCACCAAGTCGCAGGTTCAATGTACGATTATCCCATTTTGATTACAAGTACAATTGTTCAAGAACCCGAAAGCCTATCTTTTGAAGATACTAAGTTAATTGTTAGCCACTATCATCTTGTCATGCAGCCTACAGTTCTGCTAAGATTGGGGGGGGGGGGGTACATATGAGGCAGCACATGAACAATGATGTCAATCCACTATTTATCTTGCGTCATTTTTTAAAGTCATGCAGTCATAACGTGGTTAATATTGATACAGCATAATATATCCAACCCTCTATGTGATTCATGTAAGCATAGAACTTACCTTCCGTATATATGTATATATATATATATATACATACATACATACATACATACATACATACATACATACATACATACATACATACATACATACATACATACATACACATGCACACATACAAAGACAAACACACGTTATATAATGTTGCTGGACATTATATACCGTTCAGAGTTGGAATCTTCTGGCAAGAAATGGAGTTCTTGGATCTCCCCCCCCCTTTTCTACCAATCCATCCTTCCATTGAAACTTCGCATGGTGAACAAGAGCCTCACTGTATATAAGTTATAGGGATGGAAGCATACTTTAGACCATCTGAACTACATATTCACCAATTTTAAAATTACTCTTTTAAAAAGGCACAGCTGCCCTATGTTCATCTGTATATGCTGTCCACTTTGCTTATATTGAAATATTTGTTGTTATGTGTGTGATCAGTTATATACTGTTTTTTTTTCCACCTGCATGATGTTTTAAATTCGTTTGAACCCATATATTACAATGAAAGTTTACGCTTGATTGCACACAATATACTATTGTGAAAACAGACTTCAGGAATGTTGACATTTCAATTGTATGCATATTACAAACATAAACATTAATGATAAAGTGCACACCCTTTATGTAGTGTTTTTTCCTTAAAAACATAAATATCATGAATGTTTACTTTCAACAAAAACTGACTTTTTTGAAAAAAAATATGGAAACTGTGGAAATATTGCAATGACTGTTTACACTTCATTTTTTTAATTATTCATGACATCATAGATTATTGTAAATATTTACACATGAGATATGATTATAAATTATATTCATTTGAGAATATGTTGAGTTATTGCATTTAAATCTAGTCTAAGGTAAACGTTAAATAAATAAACAAAGATGTCTGTGAGTGAGATTCTTTCAACCTTGAGATTAGTTCAATTTCGTTATATCAGAACTTTTACTACTACACAAATACTGGAGCTCGAGGGTTCTGTTAATTCCTGAGGTAGACTACGGACTTCTAGATATACATAGGCTTAACACTGACGTCACAGAGAGAGGAGGATGTTGCTAAACACATAGCTGATAATTTATGTCTCGTTTTTACCAAGTCCTTCTCCTTAATGCATTCGTGATTATCGCACACAGCCTTCGTTGATTAGAATGATCATTTGTCAGGTTTCCATAAACTTTGTGTAGCAACCATTCAGTCATCATACATACCAGCGTGGACAAATCACCACTCCCAAAACCAGGGTCTAAGGCCATTGCAACCTATGCGGCCGCATTGGGCCCCGCACTTCATAGGCCTATAAATTAATATTAGAATTTATTTTATTATCCTCTTCCCTACCCAGACTGGGCCCTGCGCAATCCGTTTCGCATTGGGCCCCACAATTGTTAGGACCGGAGCTGCTCAAAACTACTTAGTGACTTGTGAGACGCATAACGGGTCAGTTTTATTTTATTAAAATCACGGAACAAATCAAATAGTATCACCCTGGAAGGTATATTTTTTATTAGTCCACCTATGTATGGGCAATGTTAAATATACTTAAAAGTAATGACTAGGAAAGCAAATTTAGGAATGGACATTCCCCATGCTTGTCATAAGATAGAGAGATAATTCTTGAGAACATGAAAATGTAATGGTTCAACACATGACTTATGGTGCTGAATACACAATGCTTAAGTTCTTAATGCCAGACATAAAATGAACTCTTGAATACAACTATGTTCTAGGTGTTTCTGTGACAGGACTACCTACACTGCTATTCCCGTTTTTAATTCTAAGTACTAATATAATCATATAGAACTACACCCAATGTAGAATGTGCCTACCTCAGCATAAGAAGTACAGTGAATAGACATACACAATAATCTACGAGTCTGCACTATCTGAGGATCTAAGGTCAATTATCGTGTATCACTATTGGAAATACTCGAGTTTGAGTTAGGATCATAGTTGTACGGATATTACCCATAACATACATTTCCACAATAAAGAGGACTCAACCATTACAGAACTGAATCCATCAGACGATATACGCAGGGATATTTACAGGAAAGGAGAACTGAGCATCTATATGCCTCACTGTGCACGGTGTACCACGAAATTCTTACGTACTTGATTATTTAAGACAAAACACTCTTTACATGTGCTTGAAATGGTAAGACTCTATGAAGCAGATCGCCAACAGGTTATTGGTACGGTCACTACCGAAATGAGCTTGCTGGTCATTTTTAGAACAATCGAATTATAACAATAACACAACTGCACGATTCAGTAAATGTTATGGAACTGACAGTAACATTTTTTTGGGATCCTTCACTGCGATTTCACGCGGCAAGAACAATATTGTGCAGTGTTACGTCAGGGATCGTTCACTGCAGAGATGTCACACGGCAAGAACAATATTGGGTAAACGTGGGCATATTTCTCATATGACAATCAAACATCGGCACAGAGGACATACCTTACGGAATAATGCATTACGTTGTGACAAATATAACAGAAATTTTCTAATGAGACTGAAATGGCAGATCAACACCCCAGATTAACTAGACAGCAGTGAACTTCTGTCATATTCACAGACTAGAGCATAGCAAACATGTCATTTGATGATGGAAGTAAGTAGTTTTAGCTGATATGCTCACAACTTCTCTTAGACAACCACGGGATTTCATTCCTAGCGAGTTCCTGCAGAAACGTAGATGTTTCTATACGGAACACATGCCAAACATTTTTACATTTGCACATTCGAGATAGCATATACCGAGGCCTGTATTCTTCTCAAACTCCTGCAGATTATCAGGATAACGAGATAGTTTGAGACTTGGTTTACATGCTTTGCGGCAATATCACTGCAACAGTCACTATAGAAGTAGACATTATATTGTCTTGCTAAAGCTACAGGCTGGTCTAAGTAGGGATATACAAATATAGGGATAATGCTTAAAATAACGTTTGTAGCTTATATAAAAATGCATTGACAAATAGGTTCTAAAGTAGGCAAGATTGTGTTTTAGTATTCGCATTTGTGACTTATCATCGTAACTAAGGTATGCAATCAGTGTTATAAGTATGTGCCTCTTTATGTATAGTTACAATCAATTATGTAAGCAGTGTTAACATTATGTGTCTCGTTATATATAGTAACAATCAACTTCAATTTTCCACAAGTGTATTCCAATTATTACAAAAGTAGAAGTCATCCTGTTGTGTGTCTTTTTATCTATAGTAACAATCAACTTGATTATTACAAAAGCAGAAGTTATCTTGTTACGATTTTTCTTATTTTTTTCTATCACGTTCGTTCTCAATCTTTTCCATGAATAATGGATATTAACCGACAAAATGAAACCAGTTGTAATTATGTTTACAGTTTTTTTTTTTTTTTTTTTTTTTTCGATATTAGCACCTTTCTGATCCTGACACATTCCGTTATAGCATGGTGTATCACTGGCTGTGTCACACACTGTGTAAAAGACAAAAACCTGCTTGGATATACTCTGTGGGAAATACATAAACCTCGCTTTGACATACACTATTGGAAAGACACAAACCTCGCTCTGACGTACACTGTTGAAAAGACACCAACCTCGCTTTGACTTAGACTGTAAAAACACCATCCTCGCGGACATACACTATGAACAAGACACCAACCTTGCTTTTACGTACACTATGGAAAAGACACCGACCTCGTGTAGACATACACCAGGGAAAAGACACCAACCCCAGAATTATTTAGTAACTTACGACATGTATTTCAGGTTACCGTGTTATTTAATAATTTGCCTTCCTGGTCACTGCAGGAAGACACATGATTCTGTTTTCTATTAGCACTAGCCTTGATTATGGTTAGAGTAATAGTTAACGTGTCTATGTTTAAATAGTCGAGCTGTCTCCATCTAAAGAGTCCGCTTAATAATATGTCTACAGCAGCTGGTAAACTGTCGCGGTTTATATAGGTAGTTTTTTTATATATGTCGGTGCTATATATATATATATATATATCAGGGTATACATTACATTACTTGACGAAGTAGTTGTCAAGTTATCTTCTTGCAAAGAATCAGCTTAATATTATAGGTATACAGCAGCTGTCAAGCTGTCGCCGTCTAGAGAAATAGCTTATTATATATGTCTGAAGAAACTGTCAAGTTATCTCCGTATAAAGATGCAAATAAATGATATAATTCTTACAGCTGACGGGTATTGGGCCAGGTCCGTTCTAGCGGCACCGACTCGTTTTGCAACTCAAATAAACAGGTACCGACTCCGCAGTCACATCTACACAAAATTCAAGACCGGCAACACAGCCACGTATACCTGTGGACAGGATGCACACAGTGCTAAACATATACGTCAAGAGTGTTCTGATTATGAAAGGCTGAGGCAGGCATATTGACCAGAGGAAACAACACTTGAATCAAAGCTCTATGGGCCACTGTGTGAACTACAAAAACCAGTGAGATTTAGTCAGGAGACAGAATTACATATATGGGCATGTTTCAAGTAAACGAAAGAAAAAGAAATAATCAGGTTTTCCATACCTGACCAACCACATCCCCCCCCCAATCTCCTTAAGACATTAAAACTGTGTACTCAAGTCACTGAGAACGGACCAATCGAGACAAGAACTATTATAAAAACAACGAACAGTCAGTACAAGTATTGAAGTATCCCCAGTAAAACAAATATAGAACACATATATTCGTATTACAAGGGCAAATATGTCTTTTTGTATTCTTAGACTAAATAATATATATCTAAAGTTACTCTGAAGCTGTCGCATTCTATAGACACAATCTTGTTGCAGACAAATTGTTCTAGCCAATTGAATATTATATAGTCTTCATTCTTCAAGAATTCACCTTACACCATCAAGCTAATAATCTGTGGCTAGCTATACAGTTGTTATTGTTTTTGTTAATGATCAACGTTATGTTATAATATATATCTACTTAGCATTATAGATGTAAAAAGTTCGTGTGTATACATGTGTCAATATTCAGTAACATTTTGTCTATTTCAACTGTCTGAAGTGTTTTTTAAATATTTGCTATTCTTTGCATGTGTGAATAGTTTACTTGCTTTATGATAATAATTCATTGTATATAATCATGACCATCTGCTGTTTAGAAGACCTAAGCACATAATAATTAGGACTTCAGTTCCTACGTTGCTGTGTTTCCGTTGTTATCTATTTATATACTTGGAATCGCCTTGGCTATTTTTGGCATGCGACTCCAAGTATATAAATAGGAACGATATATTTATAAATATACAACAGAAATCACAACAATAATAAAAAAGTGACGAATGAAGGCATAATTAATTATGTGCGGAGTTTTCTGTTGCATACGGTCGTGATATAACACGCTAAACGCAATTCGTATAACAATTGTATGTAAAATTGTATAAAATTATCATAATTTTATGTAAACTGAGTTCTTACAATCGTTCTATTTCGGTTATGTAAATAATGTTCAATGGGAATGTTCTAAAGGAATGTTCTACGGGAATGTTCTAATGGATAGTGATATAATTTCTGCTGATGTTGTCTCAAAATTGAATCCCTTCTGTATAGTCAGTTATAAAACCTGCACAAGTAGATCAGTCTTGTATTTTAATGTCATCTTGTGCGTGGTCGTATTCACGTTATGCAGTGATATGGAATGTGTAGTCAAAAGATGGCGAACATAGAATCTTCCAACTCAATGTAAGTTTTAGAGTGAATGCATATCTGCTTACAACATATTTTAGCATGCTTCCACCAACTCACATAGACCAATTTTGCATGCAACACATTTTCTAAATGCACTATATAAGGATTAGAGTTCGAATCGAGTATCAAATAAAGCTTCGCAGAATCCCCTTGCAGTTTCCATCCCTTTTTCCTATTGCACAAACGAGTATCCTTGCTCGTACTGTAGTGTTATCAAAACAAACGTAAAACTATGTAATTAAACATTGATAATTAAATTAATTTTTATAGTCTAGGTCGGACTCAAGATCTGATTTAAAATAAGTCTTAGTGAACAGAATTTCTGACCGGGTAAGCATCCTGTATGCGTGTCGTAAATTATACACCGTTATAGTTCCGATTAGGTTCCTGTCAAGTAGTTTCAATTTAATCCACTGGTCGGATTTTGTACTTTAAAATGGATGTTAATAAGAGATTGTTTTCACGTGATATGAATTATTGACATATTACTGGCAATTGTGCTTCTTTTCAGACGATATTATTGTTGTCGATCTATAAGGAATTAACCTACAATCTATAATGATCACGGGTATGACTCAGAAAATAAATATGAAAATAAATAGTTTTCTAAAATATGTAAAAGTAATCGCGGACCAACGTGCACCATTGTGTGCTGGTGTGTCTTCTATTTGAATTGCATCTCGTGAATTATAACTTGATCCTGTCTGGTTGTACCATTACTGATTTTCTGTTCCGTTGAAATGGACATATGGTATGCTCCCATGATTCAGTACCAAAACTGTTACCATGCATATAGAGTTTATGTTTTTGTACTGAAGTAAGCTCGATGCCAATATTTTTTCTAATACTGTATCTCTCCATAAAAGAGAGAGAGAGAGATCCTTTTATAATCTGCTACCGTCCATCTTTGTAGCGTGTCTTAGCCATCGTATTTATCATGTGATACTGAAATACAGAAATGTAAAATATGAAATTTCGTCCCACAACCGATCTTGTAAATATAAACTTTTTAGGTGAATTAAACATCATAAAAACAACTAAAAATTTAGATATTCCCAAAACAAAAAATTAATATTAAAAATCCACATAACAACAACCAAAACTTATTTCCGTTGTTTGTTTTTATTGTTGTTATAATTATTTAATTTTTATTTTTTATTTGTGTGTGTGTATTTTTTAAAAATTCAGTGACGATAATTGAACTGTAATTTAATATCTTTCAAATTCACAGTCAAAAATAGGAGTAGTAGAACATTGTTATATACGCCAATGAACTGTCAACAACGTATTAATGTGTGCTCTTCTTCTTCACTTCTCAAATTCCTCTATATTAACAGGACGTAGTCCAGAGAACAGAATATATTAATTCGGGGTTTACAACTTATTTGTAGAATCGTCTTATTTCGCCTTGAGACATCCAACTACATCCTAGCGTTTGGTCGAATTGGTCGTAACATTGCGTAAGTAACTTCCTAAATGTAACACTTCGACTTGCTATGGGACTAAACTGCCAGCTCCAAAGTCCTTCTTCGCTGCTTCTTGCAACAAAATTAGCCAGTATGATCATTGCTATTATTTGCTTTCTTTGTTGCTATTACATTTCACAAACGTGCTTGAATGTATTTTCATATAGTCAATCAAATCATGAATGTACCCGCGAACGCAATGGCAATCTTCTGAAATATTGTACATAGCAAGGATTTATCTATAAATAATTTGGACCATATTGGAAAGGTGAACGCTATTTAAAACATTTGTAGACGTGAAACATGGAAACTTTATAAAATAGTCGAAAGAAAATTACTTCTTTCAAAATGAGACAGTTTAGTCTACAGTCAATAAAGGTAATAAGATGTAAGAAACAGCGTCACACGACACGGCTTCTCCTACGTGTTTAATCTGCTGTGCCAGTTGTTGGATCAGAAAATGACTGACTATAGTCGTCTTTTCCGAACGTTCTCATTTTTCAGAGATGGCACTATTCCTCGACTTCCCTAGAACATGAGACCTGGTATCTTACTTTCTGGTTGTTGGCTGAATCACTGGGGTAATTTCTATTTGAAACCAGGAATAGCGAGTGGATTCGAAACCCGCTTTTATGTAGTGGTTCTCGGACGAATGTCGTAAAATTACACGAACAAATTTGCATCACAAAACATAAAAAGAACGACATTGACAATACACGAATAGGGGAAACACACAGAGAAGACTATTGACACTATCACGAATAGATAAAAAGACGAGTCAAAAGGTACACCATTAAATATTTAAGATGGCTGCCTGCTAAACTTAAAAAAAGAATGTTTTTTTCTTTCCGCCATAACAAGAGGCACAACATCGTGGATAAGATAGTAATGGAAGGCATCGTTGCTGGCAAAAGCGGAAATGGTCGTCAATGAACAGGATAAGATCCTGATGGAAATATAATAATAGTAAGATTAATAATAATAATAGTAATAATTGTATTGTAGTAAGAAAGATCCGGTGGGAGCTTCATAACTGTCAACAACAGAACACATCGATTATCGAACCAGCGACCTTATAAAGACAAATAAAACAAAACGTGATCTTGTAAGGACAAAGAAAACATAACCAACGTCCTCGTAAAGACAAAGAAAACATATAAACAATGTCATCGTCAAAGAATACATATAAACATTTTTTCACGATAAATGTGTATATATGTGTATAGACATACACATATATTGTTATTTACTGAACCACATACAATAAAATACGTGTAATTGTTATGTGCATTATGGTGTATGGGTGCGATGAATGACATACATTGAATATGTGCTACTTGTAGAATACGCGATATAATGAAGATAACTTGATGATAAAACAGGGTATACATCCTGCTTGATGTGCATGTAAAACATGAATTATCTAGCATGTGTATGTGAGCTCGACTTATTTCATTGTGATATATTAAGAACAAATATAACATGAAACAATTATACATCATTGTCACGTGATAAATGATATATCTTGATTTTTCTATTGTCAACTGCTTAATTATATGCCCTTTATAATTGTTATTGCTGTCTGCAAATTGTTGTTTGTTCCCGCCATTCGTTTATTCTTCTATATTTAAATAAAATTGTAAAATTTCATATACCGTTTTGACTCAATTTTATTTTATAAATCATTCAGAGCAGTTGTATTTCAATTTTACGAATTCATGTTCAAAATATCGTTAATCTCATTGCCTGATGATATTCCTAACTGTGTATGTTATATGATGTCTATATTGCTAATGAATATTTGGTAAAAGGAATCAATACTACAATTACTTGTGTTGTTGCTACATCAATCTGTGCGTCAATTGCTTATGTTGTTGCTACAACCACCTATGCGACAATTACTTGTGATATTCCTACAACAATCTATGCGACAATTACTTGTCTTATTCCTACAACAATCTATGCGACAATTACATGTCTTATTCCTACAGCAATCTATGCGACAATTACTTGTCTTATTCCTACAAAAATCTATGCGACAATTACTTGTGATATTCCTACAACAATCTATGGAACATTACTTGGGATATTCCTACAACAATCTATGCGACAATTACTTGTGTTATTCCTACAAAAATATATGCGACAATTACTTGTGATATTCCTACAACAATCTATGCGACAATTACTTGTCTTATTCCTACAACAATCTATGCGACAATTACTTGTGATATTCCTACAACAATCTATGCGACAATTGCTTGTCTTATTCCTTCAACAATCTATGCGACAATTACTTGTGATATTCCTACATTATATGCGACATTACTTGTGATATTCCTACAACAATCTATGCGACAATTACTTGTGTTATTCCTACAACAATCTATGCGACAATTACTTGTCTTATTCTTACAACAATATATGTGACATTACTTGTGATATTCCTACAACAATATATGTGACAATTACTTGTGTTATTCTTTCAAGAAATAACTAAAAGAGGTCTGACATAGTTTCTCAACTGCGGTACAAAGGAAATCATATATCAATATTCAATGACAATGGGCAAGCGGTAAAATAAGTTACAACTTCTTTTGCGTGATTGCTCTCTGATAACCAACACGAATTTCTGCCAGGAAGCGTGAAGCTCGTTTTTCTTTCAGTTTACAGCATAACTGAGTTTTTTCTTACCCTCCCCCCTCCGGTGGATCCAGCACCTCCAATTTCATCATAACTTTAATTAGGGTTGGCTTTCCTAGTCTGTGACAGCGTTCCTATCTGTCGTCAGGAGACGGATGTGTGTAGACTCATCGCCGTTGCTGTTTATCACCCACAGTGTTCTTAGACTTTACAGGCCAAACCATCTCCCTGAGTGGCAGCTCTTCGAGGAGCAGCTAACCAGGGATTTAGGCTTGGGTAGATTACACCTATCTCCCACGCAATGTTCATCTACCAGTGTCATTGTCTCGCGTAATTAGATGTATTGTTACTGTAGCCATCAGATACTGACAATTATCTCAACTATGAGCATGATTCCGGTATAGGAAAGCTCGACAGTAGAGTTGGACCCGGTCTCGTTCGCCGCCTTAGCAAATGCATCATTCACCAACATTGTGAACACCTCGTACAGATATGTATATACAAATATATTTAGGAGCACAGATGACTAGAAAGTTCTCCAAACATATTTAGTATATCTGGGCCCCAGACGTTTGTTTTCAAGTTGATCAATAATTTATTTTCGATTTCCATTAAGTGTATTACCTTTCTTTTTGCACGGTGCGCTGCTATCTGGTGATGTTCTGCCCTTTCATTGTACTAAATAGGTTATCCTTACATTCTTACGAAGAGAAGCGCACGATTAGGACATCGATATTGACCACTATTCCAATGTTTTGTATTTCCTCCGACGGAGATGACATATACATATGTTTTACGTTACTGTTTGCCTGCAGCGCTACTTGGTGTGTTGGGTTGGAGGTGTCGGAGATATGATTTGTCTCTTTTAAGGCAATTATAATATCATATATGGCCTCCACATTCACGGACGCAGAGTCTAAAAGTGGTGGCCAGGAAAATAAAACGAACAGTTGTGTTTCTGTTTCCAGAGTACATCACGAGGAGATATATGTATGATCTAACTTATCTGCTAACACTGGATCAGCACGCGAGCAATGCGGAACCCTTTGCACCCCCAAAGTTACAACTATACGAATATATGTTTCCAGCAGCAACATACGGTTATGAGACCTGGGCAATGGTGTCCATATATAAAAAAAATTTCATATGAAATAAATTACATGCTTATATAAAAGTCAGAAGAATATCACAAATAGAGATTCGATCCAACATACACTTCTATGAGGACACGAACATAGAAGAAGATTGGTTCTTCAAAATCATCAAGAATTGAAAAAAACACATTTTCTGCACATGAACGATTTTCTTTTTGGTTAGAAAGATTAATCATGGAGGGAACTATTCTAGGAAGCAGAACAACCAGTGAAGACGTCCATTCTACCTCATACTCTTCCATTCCGCTGTTCTCGGTTTCCCATATGTACTCTTAACGAAGCGGCACGCCGCCTCCGAAAAATCCACCTTGTAAACAAGCCATGAATAGCTTAACCACTACGATAGGGAGATCTCCATCATGCTCTTCCATACTCTCTTATATGACTTATTTTCTTTAAATAGTTTATTCCTTCATAATTTTCTTTATGTCATTTCACGATTCGTTACTCATCACACCATACGTATGTTCCCTCTTTATATATCGTCTCTCGTCTTAATGAAAACTAGCTAGTCGAAAAATATTATGTTATTGTTCCTAGTTTAGTGTGCTGTATTATCTGTTAACTTTATTTGTAGTATCTATTACCTATATTATCTGAAAAATTTAAGATATACTGATGATAAATTTCTTATTGAAGGGACCGAACAAGAACGTCTAGCAATCTTAGACATGGTAGTACAAGACAATTAAACAAAGGCCTCATTCTAAACAAGGAGAATTAAAACAGAAATGATAGTTGTTTCAAAGATATACACACCATCAAAATGCAGTATTACTATCAATGATGCACAATTAACTCAAGCAGATAAAGTCAAGTATCTCGGCACCATTTTAACATCAGTTGGCAGGTACTCCAATGAGATCAAGAGCAGGATAGCACGGACCAAATCAATATTTCAAAAAATGGGAAAAATTATATTGATCGGAATAATATCAATGCACACACGAGCTCGAGAGCTAATATGTTATAATGAGCCAATCCTCCTTTATGAAAGCGAGTCATGGATAGTACATACAAGTGCCCAAGATAAGTTGGAGGCATCTGAGATGTGGATATTAAGAAAAATAATGACAATTTTATAGACAGCCAAGAAAACTAACGTAGAAGTTCTCATATATGCTGGAGTAAACCGACAAATTATAGCACAAATTAGAAACAGACAATCATGATTTTTAGGACATATTATGAAGACAGCACAACTTGAACATTTAATAAAAGCAGAAAGATGAAGGGGAGAAGAGCCAGAGAGAGAGATTTCTGGATATGTTGTCACTGTAGCACAAAAATAAGTCACCAACTGAACTTATTAACAACACAAGGTAGATAGTTGTAGAACGGCATGATCGCCTACGCCACTCGGCGCGTCACTTGATTGAGTGATTATCTATTGGGAACGTTCCCAGTGTGTCAATACGGGAACGTACCTTCATAATAAAAGACCAAGGCATCAGAGCGAAGTATCTTTTGTCATGGTTGTCGCAAGAGGCGAGTAATCAAAGTTGGAGTTAGGCTGACAACTTCCCACCTGTGAAAAAAATGTATATGAATATTGCATGTGTTGTCTCGATTACATACGTTTATCTTCAATCAAATGATCCGCATGGATGATTCTACCAAATTATCCCCATGAATGATTCTATAAAATGATTCCCATGGATTATCGCGAATGATTCTTAACAAATGATCCCCATGGATGATTAAATCAAATAATCCCCATGGAGGACTAAGAGATGCACTTTCATGACCAGTGGACATTGCAACTATGTTTTTTTGTGGCTCACATTTACGTGACGGGGAATGTTATTTCATAATTGTGGATTGTTCTACATATCTGACAGATGAACTGGTTGACCCAGAAGTTAAAGTTCGCTCCTGTCAGGACGTGGGACCATAAGATAGTGCCGCACTTGAATATCTCCGTTATTGGATTAAACATGCAACCTTGACCCCCCCCCACCCCGCCAAATTAAACTACTGCTTTGAGATTATAAACTTTATAAGAGAAGGGTGTGTCCTTGGTTACTCAACTGATGCGGATTTGTTCTTTCCTTGGAAATGATGTCAATTGTCAAGAGCTGCTTGTCCACAGTCAAGGTGATATTTTTCATCATCATTACTATCAGCGTGTGAAGCGCATGACGGTGTGATTAAAACGCCGTTTTCAAACTTTTGAGGTCCCGGGTTTATTTCACGGTTGGGACAGGATATTTTTTTGGACTTACAATCACAATCCTTCCTGTACATGTCTCGGTGTTTGCTATGACAAAGCGGCCTTTATTTCCACAACCCATAGAAAGTCTCCCTGCATTCCTTCACAGAAAAACACGCAGTAATGAAAGTGTTACTATCAACTTAGGTAACCCGTAAATGTAATTATTTCTGTTCAATACTTCGGTTAAAGTAGATGCATAAATAAACCGATCATGCCATTTATCTCAAGATTGTTGATAAATCATGACTGAGTTCGTAGATTGTTGATAAATCATGACTGAGTCCGTAGATTGTTGATAAATCATGACTGAGTCCGTAGATTGTTGATAAATCATGACTGAGTCCATAGATTGTTGATAAATCATGACTGAGTCCGTAGATTGTTGATAAATCATGACTGAGTCCGTAGATTGTTGATAAATCATGACTGAGTCCGTAGATTGTTGATAAATCATGACTGGGTCCGTAGATTGTTGATAACTCGTGACTGAGTCCGTGTTTAGGGTTGTTACCCTACACTGGTTGATTTATCCCTTATTGTTGATAAATCATGACTGGGTCCGTAGATTGTTGATACATCATTACTGGGTCCGTAAATTGTTGATAAATCATGACTGAGTCCGTAGATTGTTGATAAATCATGACTGAGTCCGTAGATTGTTGATAAATCATGACTGGGTCCGTAAATTGTTGATAAACCATGACTGAGTCCGTAGATTGTTGATAAATCATGACTGAGTCCGTTGACCCTTTTATTCTAGATTGATCACCTCCGTCCAGCAAGTGACAAAAATATCTATAGGTGGGATCAGGCACAACTAGTGACTTAGTCATGTGGTAGCTCACATGTCTTATTTAATAAATAATCGGTCATGCTACAGACATATGTTGTGTTCTAGATGACACGCAATGATAAACATAAAAAAGTTGCTCACTACGTTGCTCCATATACATATATTAATAACAAGAGATAACATTGCCTGAAGGTATACACAAATGTATCAAAAGCGGTGTGTAAGGTGATAAGTGAATAACATATGTACATGATACAATATAGCATTTAACCTCATTTTACGAGTATTCATAACATAACTATTTCTAAATAAAAACTAATAGAACAAGTAGCTAAACAAACTAAATTATATTTTGCAACACGAATTAATTGTCATCATTGCAAACTCTACATCTCTTAGACAGAATGAGTATTAGCATGTAACAGAATAATGGTTTCCGTGCATTTGTCGAGTCTTGACTCTACTCTATAGATGACACATGGCCCACGACATTATTTCATAGATCAGTGACCCTCAGGACGTTGATACATTAACTCCTTGTTTCCGACAAGCGCGTAAATAGTCAATTAAGCAGACCTCTTCTATCGGTAGGCCAATAAAACCTCAGTTTGCATATATACTTCTAGATTTGAAATGCTACAACAACAAATATCTTCACATCTTATATATCAGTACTGCTTCAATATTGTTGATTTTGTGACAACAGAGAAGCATGGACTAGGCAGCAAGTTTGTAATTTGTTGTAGGAATAAGAAATGCAATGACCATATACCTTTCAATTCATACCGACAAATATCAATAAGCAATAATCTACAAATACATTCAATCAATCGTAGATCTGTATGTGCTACGCGCTGTATCGAAGGAGAAGTTGCTGCTTTGGAAACATTTTACGGAATGAATTGCTTACCACTACTCATTGAGAGTTCATACAAATTAATCAAGGAATTCATTGCCAAATCTGTTTCATCAGCTCAGTTCGAAAGCATGAAGAAAACAGAACATATAGAATATAAATTGGCAGAAGTTCCAGAGATAGAAGATGTATGCAACAATATTGATGAGTTCTTCAACAATATGATATGGCAGATCTGATAAAAGCAGTTATACAATGGGTTGCCTGCTGCTAATATTGCTATTGGCATTGAAAACGTAGTTTGTAATGATGGATCACAGGCTCCACTTAGGCTGCTGGAAGTGACTTGCTGAAAATGTACGTTGGATTACTTCGCAAGAACTGATTTTAAGAGACTGTTAAATGCATTTTAGAAATACGTTACCGAGGCAACCCTAGACGTCAGAAGAGCCAGGAGAAGGAGCAGATTGGGTCTAGATGAAGCACAAGTTGAAACTAAACGGTATTCATACCTTGCACAGGACTAGAATTATATTTTTAATGAGCTAAATTGTCTTATCCTTCGTTCCCAAAATGTTGATATAATTGTCACTTCTGTGCTCATAGCCTTTTCAAATATTAACCAATATTGATACAATTGTGCATGTATATTGCTTACTTAGTTCCATATAACACATGCTAAGAACTTTGCTATATATGTACATTGACAATTTTTACAGGCATTCAAATTTGAAAAATGTTCACCAAAAATGGGTGAACTTTGAACCAGTCTGTGTGAAAAGTTTGAAAATATATTGTAATATCCGTTGTATGCGTCATAGCTGTTCCATTTGTATGCTTGCACGCTTAATTTTAACTTAATTGCACTTAACATCTTCATAGGATTCTCAATCTATTTACAGAACTGACCTAACGATTTTGAACATAAAAATTTTTTCTCAAGACCAAAAAATTTATATTTACATTTATACAGACAGAAATATTTTACCTATTATTATAGTGTATTGATTCAGGTATTTCATTCTCGTACGTCGTAATCGACACTGACCAAAACACTACCAAAATAATAAGTAATGAAGGATAGTAAAGTTAATAGTGCGTTTATAAATGACTATTAAGTCCAATTCGAGCACAAAAAGTTCTTCCACACAATTGACATCATTAGTGGGTTTCTGTGGGACGTAGCGTTGTTTTAACTTTTCTACTTGACCGTTTCTTTCTTGCAGTATCTTGCCTATTCTCTTCTGCCGGTAGTGCTCCATTATGTATACTCTAACACCATGATGTTCTATCCTGAGCGAGACTCTCCCAAAAAGCATACGTCAATTTTAAGATGTTTCAGTGAGGACTTGAGTGCGTCTTTAAAACGATTTTTCTGTCTACCAACGTTTCGAAGTCCTGTCTTGAGTACGCCATAATATATTTATATTGGTAGACGTGAATCCTCCATACGCACAAGATGACATGCGCAGCGTCCTTGCGCGTTCATAAGTAATGTGTAGATGCTTGTTCAGGCACATTTTTCCAATACCTCGTAGCCTGATACTTTGTCCCACCAATGGATGTTTTGTAATTTACGTAGACAGCTAAGATGGAAGAGATTTAGTTTTCTTTCATGCCTAGCATACACCGTCCACGTTTCAAGCGTGTAGTAGGGTTGATATAACAGCCTCATGTTATACTTGAGTTTTGGTAGTTGTTCTTATACCTCTTCTGTCCCATACAGTGTTGTGCAAACTACCAAATATAGCGCAAGCTTTTGCCAATCTATTTTTAATTTCTACATCGATGTTGACAATCCGAGATAGAGAGCTTCCAAGGTAAGTACGCTTGGCAACTACCTGTAGTTTTTCCTGATTGACGATACTAGAAGTAGCTGTATCCATTGCTTAGGCTGTTTGGTGTAAACTGATGCAAGACTTTCTTTGGTATCAATAGTAAATTTAGTAGTTTAGGTATCTACTGCGAAAGTGTCAGCCATGTAACTGTAACCATTTTAAAAAAATGAATTTATTTGTAACCATCACCAGTTGATAAATGCGGTTTAACAAGGTAAGAAGCATATGTTGAAAATAATATATTATCAAAATATAATTTTAACTTACGATGTTAATATGATATAACAGAAACTTTACCTTGTTAACGAACGTCAAACTTCGCGATTGAGTTTTTGCTGTTGACAATATACTACATGGGTTTAACAAGGACGCATATTATTACTTGTTACTCAATATATTATTTGAAGAAATATACCGAGATACACTACAAAACCATTAAACGGGAAATGTAACATTTGGTTGCCATGTGCAACGTGTGTTTTGTTTATAATATTGCTCTTAGGCATTAATATTACTCCATTGCTTAGAATGTTGTTCAATGTTTTAAAATGTTGATTCGATTTGTGCTATCCTATTCTTGATCTCTTTGGAAAATAACTCATATACTGTCACAATACTGTCACAATACTGTCACAATAATGCCAAAATACTTGCCTTTGTCCATTTGGTTTAAATTTGCATCATTGGTAGTAATACTGCATTTTGGCGGTGTATATTTCTTTGAAACAACCATTACTTCTATTATCTTCTTGCTTAGACGGAGGTCTATGTTTTCACTTTCTGATACTACCGTGTCTAAAGCGGATTAAAGTTCCTGCTCGCTCCCTTCAGTCAGAGTTGTATTATTAGCATACCTTAGATTATCCATACCTTAGATGGAAGAAGTTGAACAGAAATCAGAAGCAGAATAGGGCAGGCAAAAAAAAACACTCAGAAAAATGAAAAATACATTGTGTAATATGACCCTGTCATTAGAGGTGAGAGAGTTCTGCAGTGATATATAACTCCAATACTAACATATGGGTGCGAGTCTTGGACAATAAACAAACTGAAAAGTGGGAAATTAGAGGTAACAGAGATGTTTTTCTATAGAAGAATGCTGAGAATCACATTATGAACATATCAGAACAAGTTATAATTCTATGTCTCAGAACAGGACACAACCGACTCCGCAGTCACATGTATACAAAGTTCAAAATTGGCAACACGGCCATGTGTACATGTTGACAGGCAGCACAGAGTGCCAAACATATACTTCAAGAGTGTTCTGAGCATGAAACGCTGAGGCAGACATATTGGCCAGAGGAAACAACACTGGAATCAAAGAGCTATGGGACACTGTATAAACTACAAAAGACAGTGAGTTTTATTCAGGAGACAGAATTACAGATAAAGACATGTTTCAAGTGAACGAAAGAAGAAGAAGAAGAAATCATATTGAATGTACTCCAGGTAATCTTGTCTCCAGAAATTATATTTTCAATTATATTTTAGTTTGAGCGAAGCGTTATCTATTGATGGACGTCTAGACAATATTGAGTATTAATTAATCTTACATTTCTTATCTTGCTAATCTTTACTATTTATTTAAACGTTGTATTCCATTAGACACATGGTCTGAGTTTTTAATTGCTTATCTAATACCAATTTTTCGTCTGAGGATTATGGTAATGAAGTTTTGTCGTGAAAAAAGGTATCTCTTCAAAGATGAGAATTAGCGCGTTCACCTTTTAGCGAATGTACTCAAACAAACGTAACATCAGTAATGAATTGACGTTTTTTTCTTCTTTATATTCATACACATTCGCAGCTGAAAGAACTGGAACATTTGTATGCCGCGGTTTTTTAATGTCCAGAGTAGTAATGCAGTAGATGTAGTAGTAATGTAGGTAATTTTTTATACCAAGATTAGCTAACCTGGTCAGCAATGCAACATCTACATCAGGATAACAAAGAACTGTAGTATAAATGAAGAATATACCATCACAAATACACCGCGGATTGATACTATTAATTATGTGAAAAATATCATGATATTGTTTTTAACTTACCATTAATTAAATAACACAGAAGATAACACTTGTTAATAAAGAATATTAGCATATGTTCATAGTTAAAAGAAAACACTATGTGTTCGCAAACAATAACATATCACTCGTTCATAAACAATAAGAAAACATGTTTACAAGCAGTAAGATACCAAGTGTATACAAATAATAAGATACCATAAGTTCACTAACAAGAATATATCATGTTTACAAACAAGAAGATATCATATGTTTACAAACGTTCACAAACAAGAATATATCATATGTTTACAAACAAGAAGATATATGTTCACAAACAAAAAATAGCACATGTTCACAAACAGTAAAATACCATATGTTCACAAACAAGAAGATATCATATGTTCACAAACAAGAAGATATTATATGTTCACAAACAAGATGATATCATATGTTTACAAACAAAAAGATATAATATGTTCATAAAGAATAATATACCAAGTTTAAAACAGACTTTTTTAAAACATAGTTTGTTCACAAACAAATTCACACCCAGAAGAAAATTTTTCACAAAAAGTAAAACAAAAAACCATTGGCAAAGACTATGACATCAAGTGTTCAACATGACATTACTAAACACATATTTAGTTAGGAAATTAAATCATCACATTCTAATTAAAAACAAGAGGCATCATATGGTAGCATATCATATTCAGGAAGTGCCCATCAACCCAACATTATTTGGCTGTAGTGATTATCTAGGCAATATAAATACGTTTCGTAGATACCTTTGCTTTCTGAACAGTCCGGATGCGCAATTTCTGCGGCGGGATTAGAACCCGGTACCAAGGCTGTCACAGACAAGATCTATACCACGCCGCCACAGTGCCGGACTAAGGCATCATATGTACACAAAATATAAGATCTCACAAGTTCATAATATCCAAGCTAAACACTGCCAGTATGTGTCACTGCATCCAGACAAATATTACCTTGGAATTTATTTTACATCATCATCATCAAGTGTCGTCTCCGCAACGAAGGTTGGCTGCAGCGTATCTCCAACATCTCCTGTCTCGTGTCTTGGTGGTACACTCTGCTAGACTGTAACCTGTCCATCGTGTAATGTTGCTCTTCCACTTGTATCTCTGAATATGAAGACTCATTGGTTGAGCGTACTTGACAGCTGCTGAAAGTTGGTCACTTCATGAACGTTCTTGGAAACTTTGGAGAGTGGGACACATCTTGAACGTGCATAACTGGAACATCCCCGTACAATAAACGGATGATATAAATTATCGGACACATATTTTTCTGTGAAACCGTAAAACGTACAAGATTGTTGTTTAGTAGGTACATATAGTGACCATATACACATTTATGTACACAATCACAAGCATGCAACTTCGCCCATGTTCTGTGTGGGATCCAAACATGTGCTGATGATAAGCGGAAACATATCCTTGAGTTGATTAATAACACTTTAGTGGTTTTCATGTTTGAAAGTGGGAACATATCATTGAGTTAATCTATAACACTTTAGTGGTGTTCATGTTTGAATGTGGAAACATATCATGTGGAAATAACCCGTGGCAAGATTTGACAGTTCCAGATCCATGCCAAGGCTATCTGGAGTGTGCTTTTCGACATTGATAGGTTGAGTCATCATAAATATGAGCTTAGATTTTAGAGTGTCAATGCAGAAATATACAAAACAGTCATTCGCATCCGCGACGCTGTGCGCAGATATCGTCCAGAGAATTGTCGGACTGGTAATTGTACTATGCATCATGTTGATAGTTACCATGCACATAGTTACGTCACCACGAACACATCTTTGAAGTAACACAACGTTATATTGCGCCTAATGTCCCCATACTCACCCGATCCTTATCAGTGTTACTTTTTTTTCTTATCTCCGAGAGAACAATGGCATGACTGGTTCCCACTTCGATGGCAGTGAGGAGATTCAAGTGAATAGGACGAGAACATAGACCGTTAGTCTGAAAAGTTCCTATGGATGATTCAATCAGTGGCGACAATATGGGATAAATGTTGAAAATTACATGGGGCTATGCTAAATAAGATAGAATAATTAGTTTGCAAGTATATCGGTTTGCAGAAGTATATCCGGGAACTTATTGAGCAGACTTGGTACAGCGAATCACATAGCAACCTATTCTCAATATAAGTCAACATTATTATCAATTTATTTCTGAACTTGCACCATACATTTAGTTCATATTCTTCAATAAAATGTATGTATTTGTTTATGATTACCAAACATATCTACGATTTAATGTGACATAGACAAGTATTTAGATACACAAATACACAATATTTGCATTTCATTTTTAGAACCTCTTTAACAACGTTTTCGACATTAAAAACATACAATGAAGTTGATATTAACCTTTTATAATTCTTTAAAATATAATTTCAATTCTCATCTGACATCATCATCATCAAGTGCCGTCTCCGCAACGAAGGTTGGCTGCAACGTATCTCCAACATCTCCTGTCTCTTGTCGTGGTGGTGCACTCTGCTAGACTGTAACCTGCCCATCGTGTAATGTTACTCTCCCACGTGTATCTCTGCCTACCTCTTGCTCGCTTCCCTTTGACTTTACCCTCAAGTAAGGTCTTCAATAAGGTGTCATGTCTTTTAATGTGTCCAAAGTATTTTATTTGCCTGATCTTTATTTCTCTTAGTAGTTCTTTCTTCATATTAAGTGTCTTTAGCACCTCTTTATTTGTTTTCTTCTCTTTCCATGATGTTCTCCCTATTCTTCTATATACCCACATCTCAAAGGCATCAATTTTGTCTTCTAATTGTTTATTTAGTGTCCATGTTTCTGAGCCATACATTAATATGGAATAGATGTAGCATTTTATAATTCTCATTTTTTAACTTGTAATTTGTTTAGATATTAATAATTTCCTCATGCCATTGAAGGTACTTTTAGCCATTCCTATTCTCCTTTTAACTTCTGTTTCACATCTGCCATCATTTGTGACTATGTGTCCAAGATATTGATACTGTTTTACTTGTTGTAGTTTCTCTCCCTGTATGTTTATTTTTAGCTCCTGTTCTTCTGTGTCTTTGTTGGTTATCATGGTTTTTGTTTTTTGAATGTTTATATCCAGTCCATATTCATTACTTGATTTATTGACGTGATCTAGTATTCTTTGTAGTTCATGTTCACTTTCTGCTAAAAGAACAGTGTCATCTGCATATCTAATGTTGTTTATTATTTTCCCATTGATCTTGAGTCCTGGTGTTTCTTCTATATTTTTAAAGATATTCTCTGTGTAGATATTAAATAGGCTTGGTGATAAAATGCATCCTTGTCTTACCCCTCTTCTTATTCATCTGATATATGTATCGATTTAGACACTGTGAAATATGACCCGAAGGAATACGTGGGTTGGTTGGTTGCTGATCCAGCTGTCCATGTGCTAATGCCCTTTGACCTAATGCGATTAGATGGCATTATATTGCTGGACAGTCTGTGAATTTTTGGCCCACCCCGGGACAGAGGCAGAGAATAACTATCACACCTCCAGCAAGGTATGTTTGAACCTATGCACTGCGCCTAGCCACTGTAGCCAAGATAGGGTTCACTGTGCTCATTCCCCGCCACCAATTGACTACTGGTTATGCCGAACTTCTCTATAGCTGCAGGCATGCAATCAAATGTTCAAGTCAAAAGGATTGTCACGTCCTGGGTCACTGTGCCTCTATAATGGGCCGCAGCCATAGGAAAAACAGTGATGTCAGTTTCCTCCTCCTCAGTGCTGCACAGTATATCTCTGGCTCCCCCCCCCCCCAACCACAGAGGGTACATACATATATATTCAGGCAAACATGAAAAACATTTCAACAACAAAACAAAATCAGAACTGTATAGATGACATGTCATGAAGCTTCTATAAGAAGATAACCTCAATATAACGGCATGTCATCCACTAAGGTTTTCTGTTGCATGGATGGTATGTCTAGTGTGCCATTGGTGAGACCCACAGACGCAACCACATGCGTGAAGGAATACGTATAATGTTAATTGTATGAGTCGAATTTCAGTTCAAGAAATAATAAAGTAGTCATTTTAAAACAAATAAAAAACATTTCTTGTTTCAGAATTGTGAAATAAAATATATTGCAATTAATTAGAGAGTTGGCGGACGTCAAACAAGATAAGGTGGTCACTGCGCTCATCTGTATTTGGTTTGTCTAGTCAACCATACTACACATTGATTAACGATTTGAAGTATTAAACATTAAATTTCTGCTTATTGGAAATTAGATGCTTCAACCTAGAGTTATATACGTCAGATTTGATAGTGCACAGCAACAAGATAGATATTTGGTAGTGCACATCATCCAGATAGATATTTGGTAGTGCACATCATCCAGATAGATATTTGATAGTGCACAGCATCAGTTAGATATTTTATAGCGCACACCATCAGATAGATATTTCAGTTAACGCAGCACAGTATTTTTTTTTCTCTATAGTAATTCTGCACCCTGATGCCAGACACCGTCACTTATCTTGGCTAATGTGATTGATCATTTGACGCTTAGCGGGTATACTTTGTGTATCAAGGAAATGTAAAGTAAGAGAAACGTCGTATCAGCCAAGATAGTTGACGCTGTTTGAGATCATCGCCCAGTACTGTTATGCTGAAGGATTTGACTTGGCTGTACACAAAATAGCACTTCAAAAGTTGTTAAAGAAAGACGAACAACGAGGAAGAGCACTGAATCCATCACATACACTAAAATTGGGTTTTGTCACAATGAGATAGATTATGTCATACGTATCTCTGACTATATTATATGATGGGGAAAACATATTTATTTGATGTCAGACTACCACATAATTTTCTTGAAATGATAAGAAAATTGCAATACTAAACTCGATAAAGCTACGAGTGTGCAACGCCTTTTTTCCTTTCTCAGAAGCATAACCAATATTCCACTTCTGACAGAACTGTCCAGATAATAATCTGTTTAACGAAGCAAGAATCGACTTAGTATCTGATACTGTGAAATCTAATGACGTAAGAATTAATTTAGTATCCGGTACTGTGAAACCTAATGACGCAAGAATCGACTTAGTATTAGATTGAAGTCTAAATAAGACCGATTGCTAGTAAGACATCGTCAGTTTTATCATCAGCTTGCTTGCCAATAAAATTGTAAGCCATCGTCGTCCAAAAATACGGCTGGGTAAATTGTTTACATTTGTATATGTTCCTGAGAATTAGATGTTTTGTCTCTCTGGGGCCCAAAAAGAAAGCTAAATTGCAACGCTAATCATGATATGTATGTTGTAAGACGCTACTAAAGAAATATGGGATATAGTTTACCGCATACCCATACAAAGTCAAGAGGGCCAAAAAATTTTGATGAAGTTGGATGCGTCAGATAAAATCATGCAGAAATCGCAGACATAATGTACACCATGATATTACAAGGTATTACATGATATATTTCATGATATATTGCATGATGTTACATCATATTACATGTAGTTCTCGGACTACATCCTGCTAACTGGCAGGAGTTTGAGAACAGACACACAAATAAGATGACGTAGTATGTAAGCAGTGTAAAAAGCATATATACGGTATCCTAACACGTAGACTGTAGGCAGTGTGTACAAAATATACATTAGCTACACTAATAGGTAGACCGTAGCCAGTGTGTACAAAATATACATTAGCTACACTAATACGTAGACCGTAGGCAGTGTGTACAAAATATACATTAGCTACACTAATACGTAGACCGTAGGCAGTGTGTACAAAATATACATTAGCTACACTAATACGTAGACCGTAGGCAGTGTGTACAAAATACATGATCCTAACACCAAGAACAATGAATACTATGAAGATGTTAGAAGAGAAGGTTGGACCATCACAGAAACATAGAGATTTGAAGAACGTATTCATGCAAGCTTAAAAAACAATACATTTACTTTTACTGAGAAACAGCGTAATACTAGTGACAACATGTATGCCTTGTTACTCATCTTGAAGAATTATCATTAAGGTAATATGCACATACGAAAATGTTCATTCTTTGCATCAAAATGTTTTGCAGAAATCGTATAATAATATGGACCACTACTATTAGAGATAACGTATTTTTGAAACATATGAATGCAAAAGCCAACTGGCTAACACACAAGGTTCTCTCTAGAACATCAATACTATTGTTATGAGTTAAAGAAACAATGTACGGAGGCAAATGTTATTTCAAGATATACCGTTTAATTTGTTCTTTTTTCGCCTAGCAACTATTGAACACGCATTCTTCCGTACTTGACTAACCGCATCACCAAAAAAAGATGCGATTTCGTCAATCCATTCAAACCGTGCACACAAAGTCACCCGAACGGACCGATATAGACAAGGGATATTACAACAATAACAAACATCCCATACAGGTATTGAAATATCCTCAGTAACAACAAAGATATAACATAATATCCGTATTAGTTATACAAGGGCCGATAGGTCTTCTTGTAAACATGGATACCATATATAGACAACACAATTTAGCTAACCTTGAATCTACAGGTCAATCAATCGACACAGACAAAATCAACCACATATCATTGGCAAATTTGAAAATAAAAATATACATTATGTTGATGGCAGAATGTCGAAGGATGAGGAAAGAAAAATAACAGGAACTATACCAGACATCATGAAGCTATTCCTGTCTCTGAAAGTCTTCCTGACTTTTTAGCTGTTGTTATAACATATACTAAATCTCACGGATACTCACTGTCTTGCATGAGTGTGATATTACTTGATGATGATGTAGAATACAGTCTTGCCTAGAGTCCTACCAAGGATAAGTAGGGGGGTAGCATTTGTGAGGACGAGATGTTCAGAATTACGTTATTACAAGCTCTTTTAGCCCATAGAATTAGTGGAAACCATAGTGTCTATCATGCGTGTCTCCAAAATTGTTTAGCCTATGTTTCTATATTTTTATGTTTCTTCAAAAATCATTCTCAAACGCCCGCTGGATCTCTCTTGTAGCAGAACAATATTCCTACTAGATTTCTAGCAGGATGTAGTCCAGATAAATGAAATACGTTGTGTCGCCGTTTTAATTGTGCAAATGACCCGATACATCTGTCTTCGGCGGGATTTTGCTATACAGCATTTAAATAGGAAACTCCAATACATTTTCCATTACGAAATGTCCATACATTTGCAATGTTATTATATATTTATATATTGCGTTCATAAACTCTATCCTCATTCTTTCCAAGTATCCCCGTAATCATGTAATAAGTTCTCAATTCAGATCAATAACAGAGACCTAGAACGAGTTTCCAATTTTAAATACATTAATTCTTTTACAAGCAGCAACAACGATTGTTATAGCAATAATTAGACTCGCGCTCTTTGTTGAAAAGAGGGTTCCTCAACCCAAGTGGCACACAAAAATAAATCAGTCGATATGAAGAAGTCATGCTGAAGTTCATCATTGCTTTAAATACAGAGAAACCAATGAACGTATGGATGCATAATATCGATGGGAAAACTTGGATAATCACCAATGAAATGATATACAAAGCGGCATTGAAAACATAATTTCACAAATGAATTCTCAGAATACCATGGACACAGAATACCAGAAGATAAAGAAATAAGGCCACTCTGAGAGAATTGAACGTGAACGAAAAATGGCTAAACAACAATGTCGTTTATAGAAAATAACAATATTTTAGCTATATCAAAAACCATGAAGGTATAATTTAAAAAGCCAAAATGGAAGGTATAATGTCAGGACAACAAGAATGAGGTATAACGCGAAGAAGAACCACTACTGTCAATAGTGACACTCAGTGAAAGTTAATACTGCTGTAAAACTAAATTAAAATCGTACTGACATAGAGCACATGTAATGTGAAGAGAGAAACATATCATTCTTATATGAAGTTGATCAACTTTGTCTTGTTATACAACAGCTGTAATTACAACGGTGTCGTTAATTGTGCATAAGATAAATTTCAAGAAACTAAAAAACATAACTCAAGAAAAATAACTCGAGTAAATCTTTTAATATGCTCTGCTTGTAAGAGTTATCGTTGTTGAGAATAAAAATTGTGCATTGAAGCTATGGTATTGTTTCTTGCAGATATTATTTCGCTCGCTGGACAAAATGCTCTGTTCACCCGGAAGTGCAATTATGTTGTTTAATCCAGGATACAAAGCTCTCCTACCAGTCATGACTATACTCGTTTTGTACAATTTAACATTTATTTTGTTCAAAGCACCGTATAGTTTCTTTACGTAAAATGACCGGTGGTTACAATGCCATTAAGTTTCCCGGTGCACATGGTTTGTGGCCTGACACTCCAACAACGTTGATGGCGAGATGACTCATTGGGAAGATGTTATTTTAACGTCTACATCATAGTTCATTACATAGTTTACCAGATCTTTAACACTTTGTTAACTGTCATAGACAAGTATGCTTTCTCACATTTCAAGATGTACTATTTTCCTACTCACATTGCAACTTATCTTGAGAGTTCGGATTGGAATTATCAGCCATCATTAGGACACACAAATAATCAAACTAAATCTGACCCATTGTCAATGCCATGCTAATATTCTCTAGATTAGAAGAAAAATCATCATCAACAAGTGTTCAAAGATGCAGTTCTACAAAAAATCTACACTTAATATAGCTGTTTACGAAGTTAGGCTTCAATAATAATATTTGTTAAAACAGCCTTTTCAACAGAAATGTATGTCAACTAGGTATCTCACATATCTATATCTGGACAGAGTGTAATCTTGACAGAGTGTAGTCATGACAGAGTGTAGATCAATTATCTACGTCATTTTATTGAAGGCAGGCGATATGTATAAACTGCTACATGTGAAATACATACAAATACACATTTAGAACCATTTGGTATATATATATATATATATGAAAGAAGCAATCGAATGAGCAAAGACTACATAAATAAAAAGTATGTAGAAAGCTTGAAATTAAAACACAGAAAATAATAATAGTCATCATCATCGTGTGACATATTCTTTCCAGAACGTAGTCCTCTTTAGGGAACTTCTGAACACATAATGATCTTGGACGAGTTGACCTACCTCATCCAGGGACATGTTTAAACAGTAAGACATATAATTTGTCCATAGTCAGATTTGGCGGCCCCTTCCTCTGCTGTACTTTACTCTGCCTTCTTATATTAGTCGTTTCATGTTGTTATGTCTCTCTACATGACCAAAATAGCTCAGATTTCTTGATATGATGTTATTTAGGAGCCAACCCTCTTCGACGTTTAATAATTATAGTACTTCTTTATTTGTATTGTTTGCTGTCAATGGTATATGCAAATGTTTATGCAGCATCTCAGTGCGAAGGCGGTAATTTTCTTTGCCACTGTTGTATTTAGACTCCAAGCCTCACAGCCGTATGCTGCCACAAGGATACGCATGTTCTTATCATACTCAGTTTTACTTTGCTACTAACCCATTGCCAGAGATCTTTCCTTTTAGACAAGCTTCGAAAACGCCATTGCCATCCTTTTCTTAAAATCTACTGCACAGTTCCCTGAACTATCTATGTTTGTACCCAAATACTCTTCTAATTCATTAATGTCAATGAAATCAAAGACAATTACCAATACCCATATAAGAGGCAAGAACTGCAGAGTGATACAAAATTTACTAGCATATACATTTTTTTAATTGTCATACATCAAGACACACGTAAGGACATGATCAATGAAAATTTGTCAAGCAGTAAGAATTATGTAAGAAACACAGAAAACTATAGACACCTACTCAAAACAATCAATGCATGCTTGCACTGGCCGTTCTATCTTCAAAACAATCAATAATACATGCTTGCACTGTGGATTCTATTTCAAAACAATGAATGCATGCTTACACTGGCCGTTCTATCTTCAAAACAGTCAATGCATGCTTGCACTGTGGATTCTATTTCAAAACAATGAATGCATGCTTACACTGGTGACTATATCTTCAAAATGACCAGCAAAGTAGAATCCCAAAACAAAACATCTGATGGGTTGTTTGATGCCGTTAGGTAGTTATCAATTAACTATGAAGCTGAAAGAACAGCAGTACACTTTTCCTTGAACCGCATTACAGCCAAAGCGGATATATTTCCATTAGAAACCTCAAAACAGTGTAATGTTCACATACAGTCCGCCTTAGAGCATGGCTGGGATTACATTCGGAACTAGTTAAATTGTATCAACAACCCAACCTCAAGATTACATCACTTTACATCTCAAAATCGGATCTGATAATGACAATACAGACAGTCAACAAAGAATGGAACAGGACAAAAATAGCCATAAACAATAAGGAACATGCACACAGTTAAAGAGATGTTGAAATATGTGAATAAAGCTACTTAGCTGAACAGGTTGACAATGAGAAACACTAAGAGCGAAATGTACAAATCTACAATCAGCTTGAATCATATAGACAACATAAACCTTCTGTTCTGAGAAAACCAGAACAACGCACACATGTACAGCTTAACAATCACCTAATTAGAGAGTACAATTACAACACACTCCAATGTACCTGCTGTGCATTCATCCTTAGGAAACTCTTGACATCACCATTTAATAATTCCAGCGCTAGATGGCATTAGAAAGTGATCTCTTTTCAGGGTCTGATAAATGGAAAACCATACATGGAATAAAACAACAATTCACCAACATATGCCCACATCACATAATAATATTACATCACAAGTCGTGAGATTATGGACCTCTAGACAGAATCCTATGGTTGCTGGTGACAAAAGTAAAGTCAAACACTAGTTATAGATTCGATAAAATGGTTGAACCCGCATGTGTATATATTCTTATGATGCGTAACAATGGGAAACATATCTATAAAGAGTGAGAAACTAACATTTTCAAGCTATTAGTAATTAAACCCATAACGTCTTGGCTATATTATGTTATGCGTAATAATTTTTTTTAGTAGACTGCCATTGCTTTTTGAATGGTTCAGGTGTACAATTACATGCAGTTCCCGTCAGCCACAAGAATTTTACATTTAATTTGGTGGAATAGATACATGTTCAACCCTTGTCGCGCTCTACACATCTTCACAACAAAGTCAGGCATGCGTATCTCAAATGTCAAGACATGTGGTGCAGGCAGTTAGGTTTCAATAAGGATGTAGAGTTTAGAAGCTTTCGAGGGCTAGTAGGGAGGCATACAAATCATATAATGGACTTTTCAGTTTAAAATATGAATTATGATCTAACACACAGATTTAACTGTATACACCATCGGCACTGCTAGCACACAATTATTGTAATATCTTACAACATTATTGTAGTATCTTGCAACATTATTGGAACATCTTGCAACATTATTGGAGTATCGAACAGCATTATTGGAGTATCTCGCAACATTATTGGAGTATCGAACAGCATTATTGTAATATCTTACAACATTAGTGAAGTATCTTACAACATTATTGGAACATCTTGCAACATTATTGGAGTATCGAACAGCATTATTGGAGTATCTCGCAACATTATTGGAGTATCGAACAGCATTATTGCAATATCTTACAACATTATTGGAGTATCTTACAACATTATTGGAGTATCTTACAACATTATTGGAGCATCTTGCAACATTATTGGAGTATCTCGCAACATTATTGGAGTATCGAACAGCATTATTGTAATATCTTACAACATTAGTGAAGTATCTTACAACATTATTGGAGTATCTTGCAACATTATTGGAGTATCGAACAGCATTATTGCAATATCTTACAACATTATTGGAGCATCTTACAACATTATTGGAGTATCGAACATCATTATTGTAATATCTTACAACATTAGTGAAGTATCTTACAACATTATTGGAGCATCTTGCAACATTATTGGAGTATCTTGCAACATTATTGGAGTATCGAACAACATTATTGTAATATCTTACAACATTAGTGAAGTATCTTACACCATTAGTGAAGTATCTTCCAACATTACTGGAGTATCTTATACCATTATTAAAGTATCGAAAAGCATTATTGTAATATCTAACAACATTAGTGAAGTATCTTACAGCATTATTGGAGTATCTTGCAACATTATTGGAACATTTTGCAACATTATTGGAGTATCTTGCAACATTATTGGAACATTTTGCAACATTATTGGAGTATCTTGCAACATTATTGGAACATTTTGCAACATTATTGGAGTATCTTGCAACATTATTGGAACATTTTGCAACACTATTGGAGTATCTTGCAACATTATTGGAGTATCGAACAGCATTATTGTAATATCTTACAACATTAGTGAAGTATCTTACAACATTATTGGAGTATCTTGCAACATTATTGGAACATTTTGCAACATTATTGGAGTATCTTACAACATTATTGGAGTATCATACAACATTATTGATGCTTCACACTACTATAACTGGATTTATTTCAACTACACACTACTATAACTTGATTTATTTCAACTACACACTACTATAACTGGATTTATTTCAACTACACACTACTATAACTGGATGTATTTCAACTACACACTACTATAACTGGATTTATTTCAACTACACACTACTATAACTGGATTTATTTCAACTACACACTACTATAACTTGATTTACTTTAACTACACACTAGTATAACTTGATTTATTTCCGATGTCTCTTCCTCTCATCTAAAAACAAAATGATAATTACGTGCCTTCTTCACGTTGAACACATTTTTGCATAATCTCCATCTTTCTGTGGTGAGAACATAATTAGCACTTCATATTTTTTGCTCATCAGCTTCGGTGCAGTTAATGTTCAGTTGAATCTGAACAACCGTGATCCAGGACAACAACTTCAAAGTATTGTAGTGGTGGAAACCAGTCTCCAGAATTGAAAATTAGAAGAGCTTCTTTAAATTTTAGATGTTAATTTGGATGGAAAAAAATGATGTTCGTCGGAGCGAGTATTGATGATCTTTCGTGTATGGCAGAAAGGAAGTGTGTCGGAGTGATTCTCGTGTATGGCAGAAAGGAAGTGTGTCGGAGTGATTCTCGTGTATGGCAGAAAGGAAGTGTGTCGGAGTGATTCTCGTGTATGGCAGAAAGGAAGTGTGTCGGAGTGATTATTGTGGATTTTGTGTTTTATTATCTTCCTATTATATTTCTTATTATGGCATCCGATTTTGTTCACCTTTCAATCTCACTACCTTTTTTTAAAATCATTAAATCACGTATGAGTTATGTGATGTATATATGAGTTTGAGTATATGTAATGTAATATCATGTATCAGTTTACGTTAGTATGTGTGATGTCATGTATGTATCAGTTTACGTTAGTATGTGTGATGTCATGTATGTATTAGTTTACGTTAGTATGTGTAATGCCATATGTGTATGATTTTACGTTAGTATTCATGATGTTATGTATGTATCACAGAGCTTGTGTATGTGTATGACTGTGTATGTGTATACGTTTCTGCGAGTATGTGAATGAGAATGTGCGATTATTTGTAGGTGTGTTTGTATATATATATGTATGAGTTTGTGTAACTAGGTGTATGAGTTTGTGTGGGTATGTGTATGAGTTTGTTTTAGTAGGTGTATGCAGCTTTTGTATGGGTATGTGTATGAGTTTGCTTGAATATGATATTGTATTTTAAAGTGTTAGAAGACAGACAAGAGCTGGTATATTCTCACATATTCTTCTCACTCACCAGAAGATTGTGAACAACATTGATGACAAGCGAAGTACTCCTAGTGGATACACCACACGGCATGCATCATTTTATCCATGTTGAAATGGAATGCTCGTCTTAGACTGTCGAACTTACAATATGTATGAGTATTAGTAAGCCTTTTTGTGTTCGGTTAAAAAGCTGATAATGGGAGCGCCTCACAAACCAACGGTCAATTTGTTTGTACCGATACAAACCATTAGCATTGTACTAGAGGTTCTATTAAATATCCTAGTGACGCCTCAAAATTAAAAAAAAACATCAATAATTTGTCATTGATATCATCTAGAAACATGCTTCAATACAAGTTTGTGCATGATATTGTGTTTATTTTAAATATGACATTTTGATGACATTATGTTGTAGATATGGTGTTATTATTATCAGTCAGTCAGTTAGTTCCTCTTCTTCCAAATTTGGACAGATGTCATAGTTTTCTCCATGCCTGCCGGCAGTCTCCAAAGATGGCAGGTCTTGTGCATGTGTGCCTGTTCATTTTAATTCAGTTAATACTATATTGTGTTTTAAATATGGTATTTTGATGATATTGTATTTTAAATGTGGTATTTTTATTTTTATATTTTCATCTTCTTCAGTCTTCACATACTCCTTTCGGATCTCTTGCAGCAGGACAATGATCAACTAGATTTCTTGCAGCAGGACAATGATCATACTAGATTTCTTGCAGCAGGACATACTAGATTTCTTGCAGCAGGACAATGATCAACTAGATCTCTTGCAGCAGGACAATGATCAACTAGATTTCTTGCAGCAGGACAATGATCATACTAGATTTCTTGCAGCAGGACATACTAGATTTCTTGCAGCAGGACATACTAGATTTCTTGCAGCAGGACATACTAGATTTCTTGCAGCAGGACAATGATCAACTAGATCTCTTGCAGCAGGACAATGATCATACTAGATTTCTTGCAGCAGGACATATTAGATTTCTTGCAGCAGGACATACTAGATTTCTTGCAGCAGGACATACTAGAGTTCTAGCAGGGTATATTCCTGAAAATGGTAATTAATGTCTCCGTTATATTTGCAATAATGTCACAACGTAAAGTGACTTCGGATGTTGCATTATTCTCACATTTCCTTTAAAATAACCTGATACGCATCTGCTCATACCAGCAAATGTCTTGATTTGATTAAGCCATGTCTAATGATCTATTTTTTATCTCTGTGTTGCGATTATCTTAATTACATGCTCGGGTGATGGCATTACTTCAATATAAATGAGCTCCAAACATTCGAATGTTATCCACGATGTCATTCACGATGAAGCACGTTCATTAGTGAACCACTAACAAAACTAGCAGAGGGTGAAGTTAAGAAAAGGGAGCAGATCCTACTCAGTTGCTGATGTCATTGTTTAAATGCTGCGATAGCACTTCTGCACCTCAAGCGCCATCCATTGAATATGATTATTTCATAACAATTCGTTATACATCTATGTCGCGCCGTAATTGGACTACATGAGGACACGCTTGAATGGTCAGAGATGTGGTAAATGTGTAAACAGAAGACACATGTCCTCATTCAGAGCTTGTTGAAAGAGACGTTTGAAACCCATCTAAACTTAGGATATTATATAAAGAGACATTTGAAAAATATAAAATTTAGGAAATTGTTGAAAGAGACGTTAAACCTATCAAAACTTAGGAAATTGTTGGAAAATTGATTGTTTCCAATATTAAATTGATAAATATTGACGATATTGTTTCAGTAGAAATAGTAGAATTAGAGTGAGTTATCAATCAGTGTCATATCATACTGTTTCAGTAGGAATAGTAGAATTAGAGTGAGTTATCAATCAGTGTCATATCATACTGTTTCAGTAGAAATAGTAGAATTAGAGTGAGTTATCAATCAGTGTCATATCATACTGTTTCAGTAGAAATAGTAGAATTAGAGTAAGCTATCAATCAGTGGCATATCATACTGTTTCAGTAGGAGAAGTAGAATTAGAGTAAGTTATCAATCAGTGGCATATCATACTGTTTCAGTAGGAATAGTAGAATTAGAGTAAGTTATCAATCAGTGGCATATCATACTGTATCAGTAGGAACATGTGACAGTAAATGTAAGTTGATTGATGAATCGACGTCATAACACGATGATTTCCCATAAGTACTTATGTAAATTAGTGCTTGACCAGGAATAGCCTGACTTGTCTTCAACAGTTTACGCGGTGATATCAATTCTCTGCCGTATTGCTTCCAGAATGATCGCTGGTAACAAGTGTATATTGTTTGTGTTCCTTTGTGTTGACCAGTGGGTTTATTGTTGTGTGTAAATCATGAGTGATTTACTCATATTTCTAGTTGACTCAGATCAAGAAACGCATATTTCTAGTTGACTCCTATCAAGAAACGCATATTTCTAGTTGACTCAGATCAAGAAACTCATATTTCTAGATGACTCAGATCAAGAATCTCATATTTCTAGTTGACTCAGATCAAGAATCTCATATTTCTAGTTGACTCAGATCAAGAAACTGATATTTCTAGTTGACTCAAATCAAGAAAATCATATTTCTTGTTGAACGAAGAGTGACAAATTGACAACTACCGCGACATTTTTCAGTTTTTCATAAATACAATTTAACAGAGAATCATACATCCTTCCAAATGCAGCAGGTGGTATATGAAGTCCATGCATTATAAATGTTCTGCGTTATATAAAATTGTGTCTAGGTAACTTCTATATAAATGATATCAAGTTTGTTTTGTCATTTCGTTATTTGTATATAAATGATATCAAGTTTGTTTTGTCATTTCGTTATTTGTATATAAATGATATCAAGTTTGTTTTGTCATTTCGTTATTTGTATATAAATGATATCAAGTTTGTGTTGTCATTTGTTAACTTGTATATAAAAGATATCAAGTTTGTGTTGTCATTTGTTAACTTGTATATAAATGATATCAAGTTTGTTTTGTCATTTGGTAACTTGTATATGAATGATATAAAATTTGTTTTGTCATTTGGTGACTTGTATATACGTGATAGCAAGTTTGTTTTGTCATTTGGTAACTTGTATATAAATGATATCAAGTTTGTTTTGTCATTTGGTAACTTGTTATACATGATATCAAGTTTGTTTTGCCATTTGGTAATTTGCATATATATATATATATATATATATATATGAGAGAAAATAGACAATAAATGGGAAAGCCTAAAGAAAAGTATTCAAACATCAAGTGAAAATTTACCAACAAGAAATACCAAGAACAAACAAACATGGATGACAGATGAAATATTAGAGATAATGACAGAAAGAAAGAAAGCTAAAAATACGCCAAAATACTCAAGTATAGACAAGGAGATACGTAACATGTGCAGAAGAGCGAAAAAACAATGGCTAGAAACAAAATGCAATGAAATATAGGAGATGTCCATACAACAGAAGACAAAATTAATGCATAAGGAGATAAGGCTGATCACAAATAAGAAAAATCCTATAAATGGGGGTGGCTGCAGTAAAGATAAAAATGGTAAAATAATATTTGATAAAACAGAAGCACTCACAGGATGGGCAGATTATGTAACAGTACTGTTTGACGACCAACGGAACAAAAAAACCAACAATACACAACAATGATGGACCAGCAATACTGAAATCAGAAGTAGAACATGCAATAAATTCAATAAAATGTGGAAAAGCTGCAGGCTCTGACAACATAACAGCAGACATAATAAAAACTCTAAATGAATTATATGTAGATACTATCACAGAAATTTGCAATGACATATACGAAACAGGCCATACACCTAAAGACCTAACATCATCAATATTCATACCACTACCTAAGAAGCCCAGGGCTGTGGACTGTACCAGAATATAGAACAATAAGTCTAATGAGGCATCTAACTTAAATACTTCTCAAGATAATACATGAAAGAATTAATAACAAGATAGACATGGAGGTCGGTGAAGAACAATTCGGTTTTAAGAAAAACAAAGGAACCAGAGAAGCTATACTGAGTATCCGGCTAGTGGTAGATAAATATATAGAAGTCCAAACAAGTATCTATATTTGCTTCATAGACTACAGCAAGGCCTTTGACAGAGTCTAACATGAAAAATTAATCAAATATCTTCAAGAAATAGGCATAGATGGAAAAGACATCAGGCTGATTAGAAATATATATTGGGAACAAACTGCATGAATAAGGTGTGAAAACCGCTACTCTCCATACATAGAAATAGGAAGAAGAGTAAGACAAGGCTGCATTTTATCACCAAGTCTATTTAATATCTACACAGAGAATATCTTTTAAAATATAGAAGAAATGCCAGGACTCAATATCAGTGGGAAAATAGTAAACAAGCTTAGATATGCAGATGACACTGTTCTTTTAGCAGAAAGTGAACATGAACTACAAAGACTAATAGATCAAGTCAATAAATCAAGTGATGAATATGGACTGGATATAAACATTCAAAAAACAAAAACCATGATAATCAGCAAAGACACAGAAGAACAGGAGGTAAACATAAACATACAGGGAGAGAAACTACAACAAGTAAAACAGTATCAATATCTTGGAAACATAGTCACAAATGATGGCAGATGTGAAACAGAAGTTAAAAGGAGAATAGGAATGGCTAAAAGTACCTTCAATGACATGAGGAAATTATTAATATCTAAACAAATTACAAACAAGTTAAAAATGAGAATTATAAAATTCTACATATATTCCATATTACTGTATGGCTCAGAAACATGGACACTAAATAAACAATTAGAAGACAAAATTGATGCCTTTGAGATGTGGGTATATAGAAGAATAGGGAGAACATCATGGAAAGAGAAGAAAACAAATTAAGAGGTGCTAAAGACACTTAATATGAAGAAAGAACTACTAAGAGAAATAAAGATCAGGCAAATAAAATACTTTGGACACATTAAAAGACATGACACCTTATTGAAGACCTTACTTGAGGGTAAAGTCAAAGGGAAGCGAGCAAGAGGTAGGCAGAGATACAAGTGGGAGAGTAACATTACACGATGGACAGGTTACAGCCTAGCAGAGTGCACTACCAAGACAGGAGACAGGAGATGTTGGAGATACGTTGCAGCCAACCTTCGTTGCGGAGACGGCATTTGATGATGATGATATATATATATATATATATATATATATATATATATATATATATATATATATATATATATATATATATATATATATATATATATATATATATATATATATGATATCAAGTGTGTTTTGTCATTTGATAACTTGTATATAAATGATATCAAGTTTGTTTTGTCATTTGGTGACTTGTATATAAATGATATCAAGTGTGTTTTGTCATTTGGTAACATATATAAATGATATCAAGTTTGTATTGTCATTTAGTAACTTGTAATGATATCAAGTTTGTTTTGTCATTTGGTAACTTGTATATAAAAGATATCAAGTTTGTTTTGTCATTTGGTAACTTGTATATAAATGATATCAAGTTTGTTTTGTCATGTGGTAACTTGTATATAAATGATATCAAGTGTGTTTTGTCATTTGGTAACATATATAAATGATATCAAGTTTGTTTTGTCATTTGGTAACTTGTATATAAATGATATCAAGTTTGTTTTGTCATTTGGTAACTTGTATATAAATGATATCAAGTTTGTTTTGTCATTTGGTAACTTGTATATAAATGATATCAAGTTTGTTTTGTCATTTGGTAACATATATAAATGATATCAAGTTTGCCATGTAGATGATGTAGATCAGTCGTTCTGAACTTTTTGAAAGCTTTAGGCAGATACAGTCAGCGGCAGATACAGTAGTCAACGTCAGATACAGTCAACGGTAGATACAGTCAACGGTAGATACAGTCAACGACATATACTGTTGTCAACGACAGATAGAGTCAACGTCAGATACATCCAACGGCAGATACAGTCAACGACAGATACAGTCAACGGTAGATACATTCAACGGCAGATACAGTCAACGGTAGATACAGTCAACGACAGATACAGTCAACGGTAGATACAGTCAACGACAGATACAGTCAACGGTAGATACAGTCAACGACAGATACAGTCAACGGTAGATACAGTCAACGTCAGATACATCCAACGTCAGATACATTCAACGGCAGATACAGTCAACGGTAGATACAGTCAACGGCAGATAAAGTCAACGGAAGATACAGTCAACGGAAGATACAGTCAAGGGCAGATAATGTCAATTGCAGATACAGTCACGCCTTTTGTTGCCGGGGCCCGAAACTGGGGCAAAGAATAGCAACACTATTTACCTTTCAGGAATGTCGTAAAAGGCGACTAACGAGGTTATGGGATGGAGTTGGCTGTCCCATTCCATATAGGGTCAGTGACCCAAAGTCATGCTGAAGTCGGATGTGTCAGGCCGAAAGGCATTATCGCAGCAATGCTGTAAACCATGACACAACGCATTCCTTTATCCGGACTACATCCTGCTAATCTGCAGGAGTTTGAGAACGAACGCAGAAGAAGAAGAAATATACAGTCAACAGTAGTTACAGTCAACGGCAGATACAGTCAAGGGCAGATA